>JBCEWE010000346.1:1837910-1877910 GCA_039877035.1 Silurus lanzhouensis
CGAGAGAGATGGAAAGATGGAGAGAAGGAGAGAGAAAGAGTGTCATTCTTTTCATTCAGCCTGCACGCTTGTGTGAGATCTTTCTATCTGTCCAGAGACTGAAGAACCTTTCGAGGAACCTATTTGTTTTTCTGTGAAGAAAAAAAAAAAAAAGACTTTTCCATATCCGTAAGGTTCGCTAATACACCTGATTGGAACAATCATATGAGTTATTCCCACTTTCCAGTAAGTTCCACACATTTTAAAAGGCTTTTTAGTAGATTTTGGGATGATAGATGTTCAATTGGGTTTGAAGTCAGGGCTCGGTGATGGACGCTTGTCTTCATAGAGCTCGTTTTTGTGTTCGGAGACACCGTCCTGCTGGAACTGGTTTGGATCCCAGTTCGAGTGAAGGGAAAATTGTGTATGTGGGTTCTTCTGAGTCTGATTCTAATTCTGATGAAGGTCAGGTGGTCGGAAATGTTTGATTTGTAAAGTTCATGTCCTAGGATAAACAATGGTAGTACCTCAGCATGAAGATGCTTCGGTGTGTTGTATATTTTTGAAGCACTTTTCCATAGGCGCAAAAGTACTGGGACAAAACCTGGGATCCTGCTCCAGCTGGTACCGGGATTCCACTATGTTGTTAACACTCATGTACTTTTGATATGATCCAGTCTCTAAAAAAATCCTTTCTCGTCACCTTTTTTGTTGTTGGAATGGAAACCTTAACGGTGCACCATCTGCACCTCGCTCAATGTGTACAGTGTTTTGGTTGACGATGACCAGGGCACTCACGTGCTTCTTCCTCATACGTTCTCCACAAAGTTGGACACCACAATTGTCCAGAATGTCTTTGGAGAACCAAGAACTTAGAAGCCCAAAATTGCTTCAGCATCACAATGTTCCTTTGCACAAAAAAACTTTCTTTCAGCTTCTCCCGTTAGGGGTCGCCACAGCAGATCCTCCGCACGTTTGATTTGGCACATGTTTTACGCTGGATGCCCTTCCTAACACAACCCTCCCCAATTTATCCGGGCTTTGGACCGGCACTGACAGTGGCTGGGGATGGTTCCCTGACCGGGAATCAAACCCGGGTCGCAGCGGTGAGAGCGCTGCATCTTAACCACTAGACCACCAGGGGACAAAATCGCCTCTATTAAGACATTTTCAATGCATTTAGATCGGGCTCAACATCGACTCAGCCCCAAACGTCCTCACCTGACCTTGGTACCTGATTCAACTGACACTCTTATCACTGAATAAACACTAATCCTGTCAGCCATGCTCTAAAATCGAGTGGAAAGCTTTCCCAGAAGAGCGAAGCTTATTACAAGAGCAAGAGGCGAGACTACATCTGGGAAGGTGTCCAGACCAAAATCCAGATTCAACCTGCTTATGAACTCTAGGTTACTATAAGATCTATAACTTTAGGCTTTATATACGATCATCTCCCTGTTTATTTACTGTAAATGCAGACTATTTATTTTAAATAAGAAACCGATGAAGGCTTGTGTTAATGAAGGTTGGATGTTGAAGCCCAAGTTTCACCAAGCCACCACTAGTGGGCGCGTGAGCAAGTCTCATAACCTTCCTTGCTCCAGGGGGTGCTGTATCGTGGCTGACTCTCGCATACTTGTTTAAAATCAGCCATTGGGTGATCGGGTCAAAAAAATTTGCCCTTCCTTTCTTGAAAAGGGTCCAGTTAGTATAATAGATCTGGTTGTTTCCAAAGAACGAGATGAACTGGCTCCTGAGTGGATGTCCGATGATGCTTTAACACGCGTCTCCTCAAAAAATTGGCAGCATTTCATAGGGACTTTGCACTCGATTGCTGTCCTTAATCTGTTTCCTTCTTTGTTGTAGCAGTATATTTTTCTAAAGGGTCCTGGCTTCCGCTATACCCCCCGACTCACATCATTTTATCTGAAGCAGTTGACTCTGAGAGTTCTTCTGCCTTTGCATCAGTGATTTGATAAATAGGATTTCTATATTCTGCAACTCCATGAAAGGGCATCAAGTGCTCTCCCGCCTGCGTCTCTAGCCCTTTACCCGTCCTTTTCATCTATCCCTTCCCCCTCCCTCCCCCTATTTGTTTGTGTAACCTCATCTGGAGATGCTGATGGGCCGTCCAATCCATCAGTCGTTTTCATTTCCAGTCTGATATTCTTTGTCTTCAGAATGAAGCGAGATAGAAAGAAAGTGCGGGGGGATGTATTTTTAGCTCGATGACCTATTTCTCTAAAGCTACCTACCTAACTGGCTGTCATTCATTGCGCCGGTGTTAAAGGTACCTCGTGGAGAACCTTCCTCGTCAGTAGGCCACACACGCTGGTGACTTGAGTTCCTCGACGGCTGCGGATGTGTTGCTGAAAGTTGCCGATTCTCGTAAAAAGGATCGTGTAAAGGGTACGGGGGCACAACATTCACTGGATGCTAAGGTACAGAGGGAGGGGAGAAACATCGTGTTGGAATTCATGGTGGTCCAGTGTAACTCGGTGGGTATTTTTGAAACCTGGTCCAACCAAATCGAATATCTAAATATTAATCAGTAGCTACGTAATGATTTGTTAGAGATGCATCACATATCACAAGGGTGAAAATAATGGTTCCTCGGTTTAGAGGGAAGGTATTAGCTAAGTGCTTAAGACATTGGACTTTGGATCCGAAAGGTCATGATTTCAAAGCCCAACCACTCCAAACTGCCACTCCAGGGCCCCTGAGCAAGGCCCCGAACGCCATAGCGATTCCGCTTCCACACACAAACCTTTTTGTAATTTTGCATTATTTGGATTTTGACTGGACAATGTCTCCTCCAGCAGCATGTAGAAGTATGAAGAATCCAGCATTTACTACACGTCACCCATCAGCAAATCGGGCTGGAAATGATCAGCACAAATGGAGATCAAATCTGTTTCATCACTGGAGTGCCTCTAATAGATAGATGCACCTACACTCTGGTCTGGAAAGAAATCAGCCTCAGCCTAATACCAATGCCTAAAATTTAATTTTAAATGTTTATGTTTAAATGTCTAAAAGAATCCATGGTAAGACATACCAAAAAAGATGCACGTGCAGACGTGTATAACATAATGATCTAAGTTCTGTGGATTTTTTCACATGCATCTACATCTATTCAATTCAATTCATTTTTATTTGTATTGTGCTTTTACCAATAAACATTGTCTCAAAGCAGCTTTACACAGATAATGTGGTGATTAAAAGTGAATATGTTCTTTATAAGTGTAAGTTTGTCCCTGATGAACAGCCCATGGCGACTGTGGTGAGGAAAAACTCCCCGAGACGGCATAAGGAAGAAACCTTGAGAGGAACCAGACTCAAGAGGGAAACCCATCCTCATCTGGGTTGCACCGAATGTCCATTTATTACAGATAAACGATGTTGCGGGGTGCAGTGATGATGATCAGAAGCAAATTGTAGTCCTAAATCAATGTAGCAGACTGTTGACATTAACTACAGTTCAAATCCATCCTCAAAGCTCCCATTCTTACTCTGGAATTTCATGGAACCACCCAAGGCATTGATATATATACAGTGCCCTCCACAATTATTGGCACCCCTGTTTAAGATGTGGTCGTGGACTTCTAAAAATTCTCCTTTTTTTTTAAAACAACATAGAACCCAAATGCAAAAAAAGAGAAAAATCCAACCTTTCATTTAAGTACATTACTTTGGTGGTAAAAAAATCACACATTTAGAAAAAAAAAAAAAACTTGAAATCATGTGTCCCACAATTATTGGCACCCCTGATGTTAATACTTTGTACAACCTCCTTTTGCCAACAAGACAGCACTTAATCTCCTCCTATAACATTTCACAAGATTGGAGAACACAGAGAGAGGGATTTTTGATTCTTCTTTGCACAATCTTTCTAGATCATCCAGTGTCCTGGGTCCTCTCTTATGCACTCTTCTCTTTAGCTCGCCCCACAGGTTTTTGATTGGGTTGAGGTCTGGGGACTGAGATGGCCATGGGAGGACCTTGAGTTTGTGACTGCTGAACCACTTTTGTGTAGATTTTGCCACATGTTTTGGATCATTATCCTGCTGAAAGACCCAATGACGACCCATCTTCAGCTTTCTGGCAGAGGCCATCAGGTTTTTATTTAAAATATCCTGGTACTTCAAAGCGTTCATAATGCCATGCACCCTAACAAGGTTCCCAGGGCCTTTGGAAGAGAAACAGGCTCACAGCATCACAGATCCTCCACCATACTTCACGGTGGGCATGAGGTGCTTTTCGGCATACTCATTCGCCAGACCCACTTAGAGTGTTTGTTGCCAAAAAGCTCAATCTTAGTCTCATCTGACCAAAGAACACGATCCCAGTTGAAGTCCCAGTACCGCTTAGCAAACTCCAGACGTTTACGTTTGTGAGTGTTAGTGAGAAAAGGCTTTTTCCTTGCATGCCTCCCAAACAGCTTGTTGGCATGTAGAGAGCGTCTGATGGTTGTTTTGGAGACTCTGTGACCCCAAGATGCCACTCTTTGATGCAATTCTGTGACGGTGAGCTTGGGAAATTTTTTTACTTCTCTTACCATCCTCCTCACTGTGCGTTGTGGCAAGATAAACTTGGGACCTCTTCCAGCCTTGTTTGTCACTGTTCCAGTTGTTTTAAACTTCTTAATGATTCCTCTGACTGTAGATACCGGCAAGTTAAGGCGAGTGGCTATTTTCTTGTAGCCATTCTTGTAGCCATTGCCTGACTTATGAAGGTCGACACACATCTGCCTTATTCGAATGGTGTGTTCTCTTGTCTTTGCCATGTTGACAAATGGGTAAGAGAATTAGGCCTCTGTGTCACGTCATATTTATACCCCAGGGAAACAGGAAATCATGAATTACTAATTAAAAGTCCCTAGATACCCTGACCAACCTTAGCAACTACAGAAAAATATATAAAAAAAAAAAAACAATTACATTTTTCAGAGGAATTGTTAGGGGTGCCAATAATTGTGGGACACATGATTTCAAGTTTTTTTTTTTTTCTAAATGTATGATTTTTTTTACCACCAAAGTTATGTCCTTAAATGAAAGGTTGGATTTTTCTCTTTTTTTGCATTTGGGTTCTATGTTGTTTTAAAAAAAAGGAGAATTTTTAGAAGTCCACGACCACATCTTAAACAGGGGTGCCAATAATTGTGGAGGGCACTGTATATATATAAAATAAAAAAATTCAGTAAATATATTTATTCAGCGCAATTTAACAGCTGCTCCTGTTCGTTCAGCCGCAGCCTTAAAACAATATGCTCCTCATTATGTACTTGCACGGCATATTTTCACTATCATGGTGAACTGATCGTGTGTGTTACAGCGAGGTATGGTGTGTGTACGTGTATTAGTCTGAATCAGAGCTGTACAGCAATGCAGAGCACTGTGTGCAGGTCCATTCGAAGATTTATGGCTTCTCCACTTTGGCTGTTATTAGGTGGATGGACCCTCTCCCCAGGCCTTCATTATTAAAGTGCCGAAGGAAGAAATATTCATCTCGCCTCTGACGAAGCAATCCCACCGGCCATTTTCACGGGGGATCAGTAAGCATGGCCTTCTAAAAGAGGCCAGAAACGGTTGGGGAAAGACTGAGATTTGCCAGAATGAAACAAAGACATGTGGAAAGCGGTCTGAATGCCGGCCTGAGGAGCAAAATGATCTGAAGGCTGATGGGACATGCTAAAACTCAAGATATAGTATAGTAGTATATAAGTATAGTAGTATAGCTCTTAAACTTTGCCTCAGTTTAAAGCGTTAATGTTGCGTTAAGCAATATATTGATGCTGTTAAGTATTTTTATTCTGGAATTATTCATTTTTTCCAATAAAATTGCCAATAGATCCATTGGATGCTTATTACAAGATGCTGTAGTATGTATTACTTACTGTAACAAAAAGAAACCAATTACAGACCCCTTGCCTATTCTATAGGGACCTCTGAGGTGGCCTGGACCCCACTTTGAGAACCAGGGTATAGCAGACAATGAATATAATTACAGTATAACCTCATTGTGTGATGACAGCTGAAATGGTTGTTAAACCCATTTGTACTCCGTCCACATTTCCACTTGTTCAACAAGCCACCATGAAGACAATTGTTTGATCAGGCACATTAATTCTGCTCTGGCTGATAAGCAAGGACAAAGGTTTGTAGACATCTGAGGATAAGATTATGATGTGATTTTTGAAAATCCCATTCAACATATAGTCCCCATTTATTGTTCACTCTTCACTCTTCTGAGAAGATGTTCCACTACATTTTGAAATGTTTTTGTCATGTTTTGTTCTCTCAGCCACTACTGTGTTGGTAAAATCAGGTGGGTGAGGTGAGGAGCCCCGGGTGCCGTCAGCATTCCAATTCATTTCAAAGGTATTCAATATGGTGGAGGTCAAAGCTCTATAGCAGGCCACTCAAGATCTTCCACTCCAGCTAATGTAAACCATATCTTCATGGAGCTGCCATTTGTGCACAGGAGCATTGTTTTGCTGAAGCAGTTTAGCATTCAGCATTCAGAGGTACATTCTGTGCAATTGTGTGTAACAGTTTGGGAAAGAACCACATACGGCTGGAAAAGTCAGGTGTCCCAATATTTTTGTATATAAAAAGTAAGTACACCCCTCACATTTCAGCTACTATTTTAGTGTAATCTTCTTGAGGGACAATACTATAGAAACCTGGATATATTGTAGAGGAGTCAATGTGCAGCTTGTATAGCAGTACAGATTTACTGTCCTCTAAACATAACTCAACATACAGCCATTATTGGCTCAAAAACTGGCAACAAAAGTGAGTACACCCTCAGTGAACATGTCAAAACTGTGTCCAAAGTGTCAATATGTTGTGTGAGCACCATTGTTAAGTAGCACTGCCTTAATCCTCCTGGGTATGGAATTCACCAGAGCTGCACAGGTTGTTGCTGGGATCCTCTTCCACTCTTCCATAATGACATAACAGAGCTGCTGGATGTTAGACACATGGCGCTTCTCCACCTTCCGCTTGAGGATCCCCACAGGTGCTTAATAGAGTTCTGGTCTGGAGATATACTTGGCCACTCCATTAACTTCCCCTTTAGCTACCTCAGCAAGGCAGTTGTCATCTTGGCGGTGTGTTTTGGGACGTTAATCATGTTGGAAAACTGCCATTCGGCCCAGTTTCTGAAAGGAGGGCATCATGTTCTGCTTCAGAGTGTCACAGTACATGTTTAAACCATTTCCCTCAATGAACCGCAGCACTGCACTCATGCAGCCCCAGACCATGATGCCACCACCACCATGCTTGTCTGTAGACAAGACACAATTTTCTTGGTGCTCCTCACCAGGGTGTCGCCACACGTGCTGGACACCATCTAAGCCAAACAAGTTTATCTTAGTCTCATCAGACCACAGGACTTGGTTCCAGTAATTCATGCTCTTGGACGGGTTGTCTTCAGTAAACTGTTTGCAGGGTTTCTTGTGAGCCAGCTTCAGAAGAGGCTCCTTCTGGGACGACGGCCTGCAAACTGATTTGTTGCAGTGTGTGGCGTATGGTGTGAGCACTAACAAGCAGATCTTCCGCTTTTGCAGCCTCTAAAGCAATGCTGGCAGCACTCATGCGTACGTTTTTTTTTAAACCATCTTCTGCACCTGACACACAGCACAAGGATCAACTTCTTTGATGGACCCTTGCGAGGTCTGTTCTGAGTGGAACCCATCTTGGAAAACCTCTGTATGACCCCAGCCACTGTAGTGTAACTCAGTTTCACAGTGTAACCGATCTTCTTACAGCCTCAGCCATCTTTGTGGAGATTCTCAAATCCTTAGTGAGTCTTTACCATGAGGTCCATGTTGAACATCCAGTGGTCAGTATGAGAGAATTGTTCTCAAAGCAGCAAATTTTAACTGCTCTAAAACAAGATACACAAATTTGTATGGTCCTGTCAAGCAGACAAAAACATGAACATGACGAGTAGGACTTGTGGCATTGCATGGTAGCATTGACAAACAGCTGTATTCACTTAGGGTGTACTCATTTTTGTTCCCAGATATTTTGACAATAATGGCTGTATGTTGACTAGGATGGGTTCCCCTTTTAAATCTGGTTCCTCTCAAGGTTTCTTCCTCATAACATCTAAGGGAGTTTTTCCTTGCCACAGTCGCCACGGCTGCTCATCAGGGATAAATACACACCATTTACCTTAACTGTAGATTTCTGTAAAGCTGCTTTGAGATAATGTCTGTTATAAAGAGCACTATAGAAATAAACTTGACTTGACTACTAATACTTAGTATTGTCCCTTAAGAAGATATACTAAAATGGGAGCAGAAATGTGAGAGTTGTACTTACTTTTGTGAGATCACAATTTTGAATTTTTGAGTTTATCACAATATTGAAATTATGTTGTCATAAAGCGCAGCCCTTTAAAGAATTTGATTTTGCTTTGAAACGCAGGATGTTCTGACAGCTGTTATCTGATCACAAACTCAAAATCGCACTTAGCTAGTGAGGTTTTAGCACATTTCGGCAGACCGACTGTTTTCTACCACCGTATTTGTTAAACTGGCTTCGTATACCGCATGATTTTTTTCAAGAAAGCTTACAAAAAAAACTTTTCCAAGATGTCCGATGTGTTGCAAGTGTCAAAGTATATGGACATTGGGATATTGAGACGCCTGACATTTCCAAATGTGGTTCTTCCCCAAACTGTTACCACAAAGTTGGAGGCTCAAAATTGTACATGACGTCTTTGGATGAAACTTTTCCTTTATTCTAATTAGAAAACTCAAACCTGTTCCACAATGACTCGAAGTGTGCGCAAAAAAGCCACAGGAAAATACGCTTTCCTTTGGTTGGCGTGGAAGATCTTGAATGGCCTGCTATAGAGCTCTGAACTCAACCCTATTGAACACCATTGGGATGCTTCTTTTTCACGCTGACTGCACCCCAGGCCTCTTCAACCTTCAGTATCTGACAGTATCAGACCAGTATCTATTTGTCACGTCCCACCATCATGAAGATTGTGGACCTTTAAAGAAGTAAATGCCGACCCCGCAAACATCCCGTACCATCCAGAGACGTACCAGTGCCAATTGGATCCCACTTCATGTGTGGAGTTTTGAGATTGGACCTCCTTGAGTGTTTAAAGGTTCTGGCATGGAGAAGCTTGTATTGGATCTGTGATGATCGCAACTGTTGAGCTATTTTATGAGTTGCTCAGTAGCTCCTAGTTTAACCATAATGACATAAGACTGTAGAAAGAACATTACTCATAATCACATACTCCAGTGCTCATGTTAGTTCTCACTCTCCAGTGTTCTGTATTGTTGAAAGATTTATGATCACACTCTTGATGTCACCCAAATGAGGATGGGTTCCCCTTTTGTGTCTGGTTCCTCTCAAGGTTTCTTCTTCATAACATCTAAGAGAGTTTTTCCTTGCCACAGTCGCCACGGCTGCTCATCAGGGATAAATACACACCATTTACCTTAACTCTTAAATTCTGTAAAGCTGCTTTCAGACAATGTCTGTTTTGAAAAGCGCTAAAGAAATAAACTTGACTCGACTTGACTTGATCTGACTTCACACAACCCCATGTGGCTGAATGAACACAAACCTCTACAAACTCACTCCAAAATCGGTGTGTGTGGAACATCTTCCCAGAAGAGTGGAGTGTCCACAAACTTTTGTCCATAATGTGTAATTCAGTCCTGTGTTGTCTGTTCTGTTGCCTGTCAGTCTGACGTGCCGTAGCCAATCAACAATGAGCATTTGATGTTCAATAATCTTCCACCCTTTTTTCTCTCTCAAGTCCATATTCACGCATATTCAAGTTTTTGCACGTTCAGCCTGCTGTAGCGTAGAGAACAAAATCTCAAAGTTTTGGCACCCTGATGTATAATCAACGGTTATAGTGTTCCAGAGTCTATACATGATTAATGCGGCAATATTTTTTTACATTTATTTCTCCCAAAGATTCGACATAAACACAATTCTTTATGAAAAGAAAACAAATAAAAGGTAATAACTGAACAGTTTCGGGTCCATTAATACCGTACTATCACGGTATACGCACGTGTTTTTGTTTTGTTGGTTTTTTTTTTGCATATCGGCTTTAAAACGTGCAGGCATTCTGATCGCCGTCTAAAAACAACCGGCCGCCATTATTATTATTTTTTTTAATGACAATTTTATAGCGCAATTAACAAACGACGTCGTCACGAAGCGGCTTTAAGGAAATCGTGCCGCAGATCGATGTTCTTAATGAGAAAGCCGGAGGCGAAAAACATTTTTTTAGGAATACAAATTCCGCAATTCCTGTACGCAAGTGCACGTGTGTACATTGTGTTGTGTTGTGTTGTGTACACGTTTGCTTTTTTAATATAGTCTACACTGATGATATAATAGCGACTGAAGAAGACTTGGATAGAAGAATTGAAGGATGGAAGCTCTATGAACTGTGTGTGTGTGTGTGTGTGTGTGTGTGTGTGTGTGTGTGTGTGTGTGTGTGTGGGCATGCTTTAATATCTTAGTGGGGACCAAAAGGCTTCCGAAATCCTATACACAGCACTATAGACAGTATTATATTAATATGAAATCCATAGAGGTGCGCTCACTGCATTGAAAAAAAAAAAGAGAGAGAAATGGAAAAGAAATGAAATGAGCTGATTTGGCTGGGGATCCAATGAGAGGGAGGGGTAGAGGTGATGGGCGAAGAATAGAGGGAGTGTATGAGAATTGCAAAGGGCAGTCTCCCGTTATAGATGGGGGATGGGGGTGCAGTGTGCCCTTCTGACTGCTAGCAGTGTTATAGAAAAGCTCAGGAGGCCATCAGCATTTACTAAAACCGCAGCTAGACTGAACACACTCACTCGGGGTTGCCATCGCCGGCTGCGGATTTTAGTGAACGGGCGGTTTTAATCCGGTCAGGTTTTACAGTCGAGCAGTGAAATTCGTACTCGAATGCCGAACCTCTTTATAGAACGAAACATTAAATATTTAAATGCATATTGAGTGGTGAGTGCCACAGACTGTATGAAGTTTTTTTGCAGTCTTCAAGTGAAAATCCGGAAAATAAGGAGTTTACAAGGACAGTGAAGTGCAGCTACAGTGTTAATATCTTTTTACTGGCTCGAAATGACCCAGTACATCATTGTTCTTCCTCGCGAACGGCTTCTCGTGCAACGTCGCATTAGGGAAAAGCGCTGTATGAAAGCATGCTCTTCTACATACATGAATTCACACAGGTGCATATCTGCATCAGTAAATTTCTAGTTTTATAATAATGTTTCTATTCTTATTGCAAATTCTACTTCTGTACAGTTGTATTCCTTTTTATTTTTGATGCCATTTTATGTTCATTTTAAACCATTTTACTGCATGGTTATGTAGGTAACAAATCAAACTGACAATGGAAGAGTAGTCCTGTATGCCATCCTTCCAACCACCCCCCACCACCAACTCCACCACCCCACCGACCCACCCAAGGCAATGTGAACGATATTGCAGAACAATGCAGCAGAAACGAATCAGGGGATTCCCAAAGCAGGTGAAATACATAAAGTGTTTGTGTTAAAACCATGGGTTATGGTGCTAATAACTTGATTTAGAATAAAGTAAATCAGTATTAGCTAGGGGTGTAACTGTACACAAAATTCATGGTCCGGTGCGTACCCCTGTTTTGAAGATAAGATATACCTTTATTCGTCCCACAGTGGGGAAATTTTTGTGTTACAGCAGCAAAGAAATAGAAATGTGCAAATATATATAACAAAAAGTAGAAACATAATACAGTATATACAACACAATGTATAAATACAAAAGAAGAAAAAGAGACCACGAATAGAAAACACTATCAAACATATGTTTTAAATTATTATTGCACATTTATTGCATAAAAAATGTTATTGCACAGTTAAACACAATAACAGTGTGTATTTTGGTGACTGGTTCACTAGGAGCAGCTCTGATTGTAAAGTCAAATAGCAGCAGGGAGAAAAGACTGCATCTCTCCTTCAGACACTTAGGATGTAACAGTGTGTCACGGAAGGAGCTGCTCAACGATGAAACTCTTCCATACAGGGGGTGGGAGTCGTTCTCCAGCAATGATGATAGTTTAGCTACCATCCTCCTTTCTCCCATCTCCTGTACAATGTCCAGAGAGATCCCCAGGAATGAGCTGGCCTTCCTGATCTACTTGTCCAGCCTCTTCCTGTCTGCAGTAGAGATGCTGCTGCACCACAATAGAATATGGCTGAGGCCACCACAGAGTCAAAAAAAGTCTTCAGTATCTCTCCCTGCACTCCAAAAGACCTTAGTCTCCTCAGAAGAAAGAGTCTGCTCTGTCCTTTCTTATAAATTGCCTCAGTATTATCTGTCCAGTCCAGTTTGCTGTTTAGATGAACACCCAGGTATTTGTAAGAGTCCACTCTCACAATGTCCTTCCCCTGAATGTTCATTAGTAATAGATTATTTGGTGTTCCCAGCGTTTATCTGAAGGCAGCTTTGTTGGCACCAGTCCACAAAGTTCTGGATCAGTCCTCTGTACTCCCTGTCATCATCATCCGTGATCAGACCGACAATGGCAGGGTCATCAGAGAACTTCTGCAGGTGACAGACTGCTGAGCTGAACATGAAGTCTACAGTGTAGACGGTGAAGAGGAACGGGTCTAGAACCGTTCCCTGAGGGCCTCCAGTGTTGCAGACAACCATGCCAGACTCACATATTGTGGTCGATCTGTGAGGTAGTCCAATATCCAGTTAGACAGATGATGGTCCACTCCCATGTACACCATCTTATCCCTCAGGAGCGCAGGTTGGATGCTGTTAAAAGCACTAGAGCAGTCAAAAAACATGACTCTTACTGTGGTCCCAGCCTTTTCCAGCCTGATTTAGGAGGAAGATGATAGCATCTTCCAGTCCAATGCCAGGTTGGTAGGCAAACTGAAGTGGATCCATTGATGGACTTACCAGAGTTCGGAGATGAGTAAGCACCAGTCTCTCCAATTTCAAGTTATGGTTCGGGTCAATTTTGGTTACAGTCAGTGGGAAGAAATGCAAAACATAAAATTGTTTTTCGTTTCTTATTAACATTGCAATGTAAACTGTAACATTGCAACATTAAACATTATTTTCACATTTTGAAAGTAAATTTTCTCCTGATCTGGAACTTGAAACACTAGATTTGAGTGATTGTGTCCCAAACTGGAGTCCAAAATGTAGGAATAATGTCACTCCCAAAACTCACATATCTAAAATAAAAAATAAAAATAGAGAGAAAACAGGAGTCATCAACCCTTATAACAAAGAAATTACACAAGTAAAGATAAGTTTAATAAAAAAAATAAGAAAAAAAAAGAAAAAAAACAGTAATTGAGTGAAAGTCTCAAACTGGAGTAAAAAGAAAGTAGAGATGCAGAAATATTCAATGATGAGGTCTCTGAAATCGTAAAAAGAAATATATATATATATATATATATATATATATATATATATATATATATATATATATATATATATATATATATATATATATAGTTTTTATAGAAGGCGGGAAATAGTTAATCTACCAATAACTGCAGTCACGTCAAAATTAAGATATTTGTTAAATCTAGATTGATCGAAATATAAAAATAGTTGATTTTTGAAAAATCATTTATAAATATAGAAAATATCTTATAAAATCTCCACATTTTTTTCATCCAAATCTTGCTGAGTCAGTATTTTTTATATACAGTACAGACCAAAAGTTTGGACACACCTTCTTATTCAAAGAGTTTTCTTTATTTTCATGACTATGAAAATTGTAGATTCACACTGAAGGCATCAAAACTATGAATGAACACGTGGAATTATATATGGAATTATATACATAACAAAAAAGTGTGAAACAACTGAAAAATGTCATATTCTAGGTTCTTCAAAGTAGCCACCTTTTGCTTTGATTACTGCTTTGCACACTCTTGGCATTCTCTTGATGCTTCAAGAGGTAGTCACCTGAAATGGTCTTCCAACAGTCTTGAAGGAGTTCCCCGAGAGATGCTTGGCACTTGTTGGCCCTTTTGCCTTCACTCTGCGGTCCAGCTCACCCCTAAACCATCTCGATTGGGTTCAGGTCCGGTGACTGTGGAGGCCAGGTCATCTGGCGCAGCACCCCATCACTCTCCTTCTTGGTCAAATAGCCCTTGATGCCTTCAGTGTGACTCTACAATTTTCATAGTCATGAAAATAAAGAAAACTCTTTGAATGAGAAGGTGTGTCCAAACTTTTGGTCGGTACTGTATATATATACACTGCATCAAATCAGGTAATAATAAAAGTAATTTGATCAGGTTGGATCTATCACATTGTTATGGAACAATAATAGTTATTTTATAGCATTTTAAATATATCGTATTTGGATTGTTTGCTTTTATTCAAAGAAGATCCTGAATTTCATTCCAGTGCATTTACATGTATGCATTTGGAGGATCCACATCCAACAGCAGAGATGCAGATAAGCACAACACAAGGAGTGTATCAGTGTTGAATAGTCATAATGTGTAAATTCTAAATAAAGATTTATGTGACACAAGTTTCACATAGTAACGAATTCCATAACACAAACTCAGGTATCAGTACTTTAATATATCATGAATGCTGTTACACAATATTTAAAAGTATATGTATCTTACATATGTATACAAATATTACAAAGTAAGTAAAAAAAAAACCCCATGGTTTTCACGTTTGTACATATAATTTATTATATTTTATATATTATATATAATATATACTTCAAAGCTCTTCTTTGTTCTGGCACCGTCTAGAGGTCCGAACAGCGGAGTCCCTGGCTATTTTTATGCGACCTCTTCCTGAAACACCAAAATTAGCCCTTTCCAAGTTCGCTTTGTAAAAATCGAGAGTTATAGTCTGATTTACATTGTTTGTAATCTATCGTACCAGTGTAGATTTATTCATTGCTAGAGACTCGAAGCTCTTTTGTGCGTCGCTCTGGACATCTGCCAAATGGCGCAAATGTAAATGTAAATGTAAATATTTGTCTCAAGCAACCAATAGAACTACAAATATGTTCATAAATGTTTACATTTATAATGTACATATATATATGTATGTATGTTTGTATGTATGTATGTATGGTTTTATATTTATTTATTTATTTATGTTTTAAATAAAAAGGGTCAAACAGAAATAGGCGCTGCATGAAAAATAGCATTCGACGGCTCTAATAATAACAAAACAGTGACACTGCGCTCAAAGTGCGAGGCGGAGACTAAACGAACATGCAGTCCGCCGGAACTATGTTCCGCATGTAAAAAGGGTTGCATTCGGTACACGTGTGCACCGAAAAGGTTCGGTATGAATACGCACACCGTTGTGCTACTAGCGTCAGCATACATTTGTTTGTATTACTGTTTAATACTGAATATTTCTCAGGTATCGTTATTCCGAAAACATGGCGGTGGGTGGAATGACTATACTAAATTGCCCCCAGAAAGGAGTGTGATTGACACACCACATACACAGGGTTGCCTGAATATGCTCCAAATCCATCGTGACCCTAATGGGTTACTGGTGATAAATAAATGAATGACAAATTGAATAAATGAATAAAACAACATGAGCACTGAAAATACCATTGCAGCAGAAACGTGATGAACATGGGAAGTCCTGGAAGTGTATTATTATTATTATTATTATTATTATTATTATTATTATTATGATTATTATTTATTATTATTATTATCATCTGTAAAAGACATTTTCTTTTTTGTTCTGCCTGTACAGTATGTCTCACCATGACTCCATTTACGCAGATATTTCGATCACATTATGGCCATTTTTATGAATAATTATATCCCAGTCTTATCGTTAACTGCTATATATCTCATAGCTGTTTTTTATTTATTTATTTTTATTTTTTTATTGTCCTTTTGCGATCAGCGCTGTTCATCAGAGTGAAGAATCGTCTCTTCCGGTGATTCATCACCTCTAGAGGGAGCCCTCGAATTCTATTAGGAAGAGAAAAAAAAAACGCACAAAAAAACATGTTAATTGAGACTAATTGCTGGTGAGGTGTTTGGCGTCAGACAGTTTATTAGAGCCTTGTATCATTGTTCATCTTCCGCTGCACTTTCACCTGTCCTCTTCAATAGCAGAGATGTATTTAAGTTGATGAGACTGGTAGTGTGGGCATCTTTCTTTCTCTGTGTGTCTCTCAGTGTGTATGTGTGTGTGGTGTGTAGACAGTCCAGGCCTTGTAAGACCTCAGTTTTGATGCTCCTGAATATTTGACCACCAACTTCTGATTTTAGCCAAACTCCACCCCTCATTTAGCTTCGTGTTGAATTTTTCAGAACCTCCCTTAGTTTATTCTTGTTTTGTCCTGACGTGTGGGGCATAGTAACATTTGTGTACATTGATCGGAAGTTCGCATTCAGATGTGAGATGACGATCAGGCTGAATAATAATAATAATATAGTTAATTGTATGTTGTACTGTTGAAGTTCTAGGATTTAAACTTTAATAGTGTATAGTAGCCTTGCTGTCTTTTTCCTCCAGATTCCCAGTTTTCTTCTCACACCTAAAAAAAAAAAAAAAGCTAGCATATAAATTGCCTATTACTCATGCTGTAATCGAGTGCTGATGGTATCATGATCCAGAAGAAGTCTATCCAGGGTGTAAGGGAATATACATCGAAAAATGAATCGCCTTTCCATAACCTCGCCTTTAAATACACTGCCGCTAATTTTAGAACCGAGTCTGTATATTTAACACACTAGCGTTTTCCCAACCGGATCATTTACAGCAATTCATATGCAGATCACGTCACACATATACCCTGAATGTAAGATCACGAGATTGGGTTAAAGGTTACGCCCGTAAAGTATGTGATCGTTTGCTGAAGATTTTTCCAATAATGCATTTAAAGGTGTGTGTATGTTTTTATTTATTTTTTTCTCATTCAGCAAATCAGCCCCGCCTCGCTTTCCCAGCAGCCTTAAAATGTTCAGAGTGATCCGATCTTAGGACTCATATCTGCTATCATTGCTCTCTATAGCGAAAAAGGGTGAGGAAACTGAATTTCGTGAGGTAAATTACCTCAGACGTATAAATACGTATTCTGTAGATATGTCCTGCTTCTGTTTCGAGCTACCCTGGCCTATTTTACCCTGGCTTTTCCATTAGGCTGTTCTCCATCATCCCCTGGAAAAGAGCTTTCAAGGGCGCACGGGTATGGTGTAATGTAATGAGATTGTGCGGAGAAGCATCCAAACCGAGAGCGGCCATTTTCTACAGCTGTCAAAGTATTATTGAGAGCCGACTTGTGCCGATTGCGCTCTGAGTGCTGGAATGGAGGAGGGCAGGAGCGATGGGGTTTCGATTCAGATTGGGATGGGGGAGAAGAGCGAGCGGCTTAGGGAGGAGCTTTAGCACTCCATTTTTTGGGGGGGTTTTGGCGTGTGGATGTGCGCTTTCAACTTGCACATCACATAGTCGCGAAAAAGGCTTTTGTGTTTCGTGTGCGATAAGGGCTGAAAGATAAGACTGAAAGCTTGCTATCCATAATCAAAACACTTCATTTAAACATCGATCAGTTTCGAACGCTTTTGATGTTTCGCAGACTTTTCATTTTCGTTCACGTGCCGTAGATGTCCTTCGGTGAAACCGCTGTTGTTTTATGTTTTCTGAAGGCGAGAGACACTACAGGTAGAAATGACCGTTTCGGAAATAAATCGCATTTAGAAAATGAAATAAAGTAACATGAAAACCCCAAAATGAACAGAATCATTGAAATCTAGGGGGCATCAAATGATCTGAAAGGCAGCACTGTTCATGGAAACTATACCAAATCACTGAAAAGTTTTTTTTCTATGCACTCTTACACTTTATGTACATTACTGCTCTGTCATATACTCTGTATATTGTGATTTATTTAATCTATATTGTCTCGTATAGTCTATTGTCTCGTATAGTCTGTATTGTCTTGTATTGTCTGTCTACAGTTCAATGTATATTATTTATGTCTGTGTTTTTGCAAGTCAGCAAAAGCTGGAACCAAATTCCTTGGCCAATAAACCTAATTCTGATTCTGCATCTGAATAAAACTGAGGCCAATGCGATTAGCATCTCGATGCATAGTCAATGATGCAATACTTGGAAGATCAATACTACCTGTATTCTTTGTGACTCTTGAAACACACCTCTGTCTCCGTAGTGTCGCGATACGTCATATTCACGTAGCAGCAGCGGTGCGGAGCGAACGCGCTCGAGAAGCGGTTTAGCGAAGTGAAATCGAGCTACATATCAAATATCGGTCACTTTCCAAATAATAAAAAGATGCGTCTACTAATAATTCTATAAATCAAATTTTTTTTTTTTACAGATGCAACTATGTAAAAAATATCGATCACAACGTTAACTTTGGTGAATCTTACAATCCGTTACAATGTATACATTATGTTATCCTGGGCACATATTGACAATTTCCTTTATTTACCATCATATTTGTAAAACAATTTTATTTAAATCTGCATTTCCATATTCAGAACCAAAAGTACAATGTATGGGCGAAAGTTTGTTGACATCTGACTATAAAATTGGTATGTACTTTTAAAAAAATTCCATTTTACATTTACTTCCATTTGCTATTATAATATTCTCCACTTTTCTGGGAAGATGTTCCACTGGATAGTAAAGTCAGATAGTGATGGAAGGTAAGGAGGCTGCAGTCAGCGTTCCCTAATAGGGTCAAGATCAGAGCTCTATAGCAGGAGATCTTCCACTCCAACCCATGGAAAACATACCTTCATGGAGCTGCCGTTTCGGGCCTCCCAAATCCATAGACATCCTATAGAAGTGTGTGCCTCCAAATTTATGGTAACAGTTTGAAGAAGTAGACACATGACTGGAAAAATTCCAATTATGTCCCAATTCTTTTGTCCATATGGTTTATCAGTTTCCAGATGGCATTTTAATAAAGCACTTTCTCGATTTAAAGCAAGAAACAAGGAAATGATATTCCAAATATACCGCTTAAAAAAAAAAAATCAGTGTGAAATTAAATCAAATTAAATCCAAATACTAAACTTTCTTTTTTTTATATTAAGTATGCAAATTCATAGATATTTTATTTCCTTATACAAAGCATCATTTACATATCAAAATGTCAATTTTTGATTTTGTCAACTGGCAAAGATCTCTGGTGATTTTCTATTGGTTTACATTTACAACCCATTTCCAAAAAAGGTAGCATGCTGTGTAAAATGTAAATAAAAACCGAATGCAGTGCTTTGCAAATTTTATAAATCTATATTTTATTTACAGTAGAACATATCAAATGTATTTTTTTAAAAGGAAAAATAAGGACATTTTGACAACAACATGGACAACAACATGGCTTCTTATAGAAAAAGTCTAAGTTCTAAACTGGCCTTCCTGCAATCCAGACAATTTTCCATTTAAAAAGATTTGAAGCATCATGAAATGAAAAATGCAACAAAGAAGACCCAGAACTGTAGAGTAGGTAGAATCCTGTATCAGACACAAATCACAACATTCCTCTCTGAAAACACTATTACAACTGGCCTCCTCAGTTCCAAGGCGTATACAGACTGTTGTTAAAAGAAAAGATGCTAGTCACTGGGGAAACATGGCCCTGTCCCAATATTATTAAGAAGTGTTGTGGCCATCAAATTCAAAATTCCCTTAAAATGGTACATTTCCTTATTTTATGTTTTTTTTTGTTAATAAAATTTGGGATTTTTTCAATCAAATCCTTCTGTTTTTATTTACATTTTAGACAGTCACAACTCTTTTTAAACTGGGGTTGTACATTATGGCATTTGGCAGACACCTTCTCATCCACAGCGACTCACAAAAGTGCTTTGACATCTCAATCAATAAATCCATTTTGATGCTGGTTCATTACGAAACAGACTACAATCAGTCTAAGACTTTGTTGGGAGAAAACCAATTGTTAGAAAGTAAGTTTTGTAAATAAAAGTAATGCTAATTTAGGTACTGCTTGAAGAGTTATGCCATTCGACATCATTTAAAGACTGCTAAAAATTCAGATAGATGGAAATAGAAGTATTTTCCACCACCTATATGGACATGGAAGTTCATTCCACCACCTAAGTGCTAGAAAAGAGGAGAGTCTTGAAGCATGTCTTCCTTGTACCATGAGACATGTTGGGAGCAGTGGTGCAGTGGTAGAGGATGGATGGAGTGTAGTGCATTGCAGGGTGAGATAAGGTTGAGGGGTGCTGGCCTGTTTTGGGATTTGTAGCAGGAGGTGGTGTGGGGGAACCTAGGAATGTTAAAATTAAATTATGAGGCTACATTCTGTATCAGAGTTCAAATGTCTTTCAGAAGCGACATTACAGTTCCAGCAGTCCTGTCCTTAGATGACGAGGTCGTGCGCACTGACCGAAGGTTGCTCAAAGAGATCACAAGATCTTGACATGGGGATAAATCATGTGAGATGAACAGCAGTTCAATTTGCCAGTATTAAGGTTCAGTTGATGAGCTGCCATCCACAATAAGATATCCGCCAGACATCCCGAGATCCGAGTGGAAGCAAGAATGTCTATTGAGTATCAACTCAGGGGGTATATAATGTTTTAAAAAGTGACCATATTTACCTACTACTTTTGTTACTGGAGTGTGTCTCATACTGTAACACTTCTGAGAACTGGTATTAGTCCAGCTCTTGGGCATTGGGGTGTCTGTGTGTGTGAGTCTAATTGCCTCCTGTCAGTTGGTGGACACTCAGTCTTGCGCCACTCGTATCAGTGTCGTCTCGTTTCACAGCTCTCTGCATAAACAGTTTTTTGCCTCACTTACATGTCACTTTAGATAAAAGCGTCTGCCTTATGAATAAATATAAACCCATCAAATACACTGTAATATCCGTGAAGCCATATTTAGATATTTGATCGTGTAAAAGTTAGAATGTGCCAGAATGCGAAACTCAAACACGCTTTCATGCTCTCACACAAAATATGCAGTATATTAAAAGGTGGAAACAAATAATTATAATTTTTATATTACAACAACACCCATTTTTGGGTTCCTTGATCCAGGTATGAAAAACACTAGTGGGAGTACTGTTATGGAAAATAATAATCCATGTTACCGAGTTACAGTTACCATCTAGAGTACTATCTAAAGTTGTACAGAAAATCTAGAGGCGTTTAATTCCTCTTACACTATGATTTGAGAGTGAAAGACGGCAGTTATACAACATATTAATACATTTGTTATAATGTGTAATTGTTATATACCTCACCAAACAAAGGATTTTCCCTTTTTAACTCAACTAGAGAAAGAAGAGCGGTTGGTGAGTGAACTCCTTATAGCTGCTATAAACTATGCAATAATAGGAACTTGCACACTTTCACTCTCCAGTGATGGTTCATTCATTCGTTTTTTTTATTTTTATTCGCAAGTAAAAAACAAAATGTGAATTATGATGCCATCATTTCTTTATTACCTTAATATTGAAAAAATAGAACATAAAATGTAATTGTTTCTGAGCAAAATTGTTCTTATCTTATAACCCATATTTTATTTACAGTAGAACATTTCAAATCTTTAAACTAGGAAATGTTCTACAATAAATAAAATATGGGTTTTATAAAAATATAAAACTGCATGGCCTCGTATTAGAAAAGTCTGAGTGATGAATTAACCTGCCTGCAGTCCTTTACTCATTTGAGAACATTTGGAGCATCATGAAGTGAAAAATACAACAAAGAACACCCAGGACTGTTAAGAAGCTTGAATCCTACAGTATATCAGACACGAATGGGACAACATTCCTCTCCCAAAACAAATTTTTTTTTGGAGTAAATATCCACTGTGGGGCCACTTGAGGCAGTTGAAAAATAACATGATACAAGAGCAACATATTCAAAGATCGCAGAGAGGTTGCGCAGTGTGGAGGTTGTCCTACAATGTGTGTCCAAAGAAGCGGACATGCATCTGTAGGAGGACATTTGTCGGACTCTTATTTCTTGTAATTCTCTTGTTGCTTTTGAAAAGCACATAGTGATCCGTATAAACTTCTCGCAGTGAAGCCAGAATTTTGGATGAAGCCCCTATTGGATGGTGTTCTGATGGTGATCTTATATCACTGTTATTCAAGAGTCCCACAAACCCAGATACCTCAAAGTCAAAAAGTAAGATGGCAAGATACTAAAAATGGGGTGTATTTTATTTGAATATTGTACATTTTAAAAACAAAACAAAAAACAATGAACGCGGAAATTTCTGGTATAGTGTTAGGGAAGAAACTCTTCATGATGTTATAAGTTTGATGGAATGAGGAAGAAGCCTAGAGAGGAAACAGACAAAAAAAACCCCCAAAAAAATCCCATCCTCAGAGCGCCACTAAATGTCCATCTATTACATTTCATCGTTGTTAATGTGTGCAGTGATAAACACAAAAATGCAACCTGTTTGGTATAAAAAAATGCAGATTATTTTAACAGCCTTACAATATACTGTATACTGTGTACAACTAGTGTCTGATATTCTGTTCAAGAAAATAAATCAACACCTTCTGACCAATCAGATTCGAGAATTTAACAGCGCAGTGGTGGTCGGCTTGGACATTGACAAGCTTTTCTCAAGCATCAAAGCAGACAGAAAAAAAAAATGGCCTGGTTTTTTTCCCGCTGATCTGGAAGCAAATTTGCTAAAGCAATTTCCCAAGTCTAAATGGTTGTGATTAAAAATCCTGATTTCATTACAGAACTAAATAGTTGCGATAATTATTTTCGCCAATATCACTCAGTCCTCGCATATTGGCATGCTTTTAAACTGTGGAGGGGGGGGGACCACCAAAAAAACGTTGAGCCATCATTTTAAATACTCTCTCTAGCAGTTAACTCTATATTGCTTTTAGCAAACTGGACCCCAGATAGTAGTTTAAGCTTGTTATGGGTTTTTTCCCCCTGTATTGCTACAGCAGTGAAATAAAAACTAAATCACAAGGTTTAATACCACTGGTCAACTGTTTTTAAAAAAAACAGCACACGCAGGCATTAACACACTCTAAGTCCCTGTTTTAGGATCTACACTCTGAGTATACAAATACTATATATTAGAGAATTAGGACATACAGGACACATTATCTTCTCTCTGTGTGTCTTAAAAAAAAGCTCAAACTCTGGCTAATTTGTTCAGGGCTTCAGTTCGATTTTGCTCCCCGTTCCCTTTATTACCTGCGTTCTCACTCTTTTGTGTACAAGGACAAATCCATTAGCAAAAATGTGACATTAAAGTCGTCAGGCATTTTCTTATAGAATTCGCTCGAACGCTGCGACTAACGTTTTTCAACGCACCATAATTAGGGAGTTGTATACGTTCGTGCTGAACGTTTTGACTTCTCGAATCGCAGCACAAAGGATTTTTTTTTCCCCTTCTCATTTTCTCATCATGTTTTCTCTCTGATTTTCTTCGCAGGCAGGCGAGTGGAGCAGTCATAAAGAACAGGTACGCTTATTACACTTGCACGCGCACATCCTAGCTCATGACACTGCTACGCAGTCGAGGTTGCAAAGTAAGGTTCACTTTGCTAGGGGCATGATAGGTACTTCCACAGGTGTGGACAAATCATCGATTTATTAGTTTGTCTACTGTGCACGTAAAAACTCTGGTGTAATGTCAGGTTTGGTTGGGAATTTAATCCAGGGTTGCTAGCATAACGTATCAACATATGGAATGCTAATAATCTTAAGTTTGGCACATTAGCAAACATACAGTAGCAATTATCAGATAGCACATCGTAGGTATTCCTGACAAAATGTCTGTGGCTAATGGCTAGATAGTAAAGTCAGGTACTGATGTAGGTGAGGTGAGGAGGCCGGGGTTCCAGTTCCAATTTATCCCAAAAGTTTTCAATAGGGTTGCGGTTTACAGCAGGTCAATCAAGATTCACTTCAACCTATGTCATCCATATCTTCATAGAGGTTTGGATCTAATAGATTAAGTAAAGGGAAATTTTCATGCCACCAGGTCCAAATACATCCTGAACAACTGTACCTTCAACAGATTGGGACAAAACCCACATATGGTTGGGAAAAACTTCCAATACTTTTGTCTATATAAAGTATATTTAGATCCTTAGTGAACTAGCGGCAGAAAAGAAGTGTCTGAGACAACATTGGAAAGGAAACCAGTCTCTGAAGGCCACCTATACTCTTCAGAATGAGGTTGCTTTGTTACAACAGTACACTAGTTAGCCAAAGTATTTAAGTCCTGAGACTCGGGAATGTGTTTATGGAAAATTGTGTGCCAATCTTTTTCCATGCTGCTGATTTTTCCCCTGCGAGATTTGAATGAAATCAAATTCATTTTTACTCGTATAGCACTTTTAAGTTTGTCACTAATGAGCAGGCCAGTGCCGAGTGTGGCAAGGAAAAACGTCCTGAGATGGCACCAGGAAGAAATCTTGAGAGGAACCAGACTAATAAGTGAACCCATCCTTATCTGGGTGGCACTGAATGTCCGTTCATTACAGTTCCATCGTTAAGGTGTGCAGTGATGGGCGCTTAAATGCAACCTTTGGTCCTGAGCCATTATGGTAGACTGTTGATAATAATTACAGTCTAAATTAGGGTTGCAAAATTCCTAAAATTTTCAAGACTGGAAAAATTCCATGGAAGTTAATGAGAATGAATGGAAATAAAACTGGGAATTTACAAAATTGCAGGTTAGCCTATAACAGGGAACTTAAATTTAGTGAAAAAAAAATAAGGATAATTTTTGTTAAAACAACCAGAATGCAGTTTCTTGAATCCTGTACACAAAATAATGTTAAAAATATCCATCTTGGGGGGTATTTACGCCTAAATATTACAAACATTTATGTTTAAAACTTGTGCTGTGTGTAATCTATTGTGCAATGAAATTATACTAACAATCAAAAAAATTGTTATCCTCTGTTAGTTTGCATGTCAGCTTATGACCAAATAAAATGTTTATATTTATGTTTGTATATGACACAGTATATAAGTAAATTTCTGTGAATTTGTAATTATTTCCCATAAATTTGTGTCAATTTCCATTAATTCCTTGTAAGTTCTAAGTTGTAAGAATTGTAAGTTCCCCAGATGAAGCTTCCATGGAAAGTTCCTGGAAAATTTGCAACCCTAGTACAAATCCATCCTCAAAGTTCTTGAGTTAGTAAATTCATGGAACTTTAGGCTGTTGATGTGGATGATTTTAGAAGTTTGTGTATATTTGTGTCGGTTTCCTCCACCCAAGACCCTCTATTACCCCACTAATGTTTGTCAGTCGAGGAGTCATTCAGGTTTGTTCTGCTGTCATTCGGTGTCATTTAGCCTCCTGTGAATTGGGCTTAAAGGAAGGAAGTTCTTCACTGCAGCACTAATTCGCTATAGTGATGTCACAGGTTATTTATTCAATTACTGCTTTGCTTTGGGTGTTGGATGCCACGTTCTTGTTTTTTTTTTTGTTTTTGTTTTTTTTCATAAACTGTGACAGTCATTTTATCATACAGCTATTTTCAGTTGTTGATAAAGTGTTGTGTGAAAATGATTTGATGCTCAAGGGAGATAAGTGGCATCCATCGAATGGTGAGGTGGCATGTAATGAGTTTCAGGTTTTTCTGGCGATTATTAGAAGCCCACCAGCAGGCAAAGGACGAGCGAACAAAAGAAAGAGGACTGAATACATACCTAGGATTCAGTAAAATTAGTGAACTTAAAGCATGAAAACAAGAAAAAAGAGTCACAAAAGAAAAAAGGTCACACACTTGCCAACATCATTCTAGCTAAAAACATTAGCATTTCCCCTACGTGTTAGCTGGAATGTTATTCATTCTGAGCATATAAACTAGTTGAATAGTAATGGCTAGTATATTCGCTTTGCTTGTGTCACAATACAGGAATCCATCATTGGGTATTGGGTGAATTTGAATTAGTTTGAGATTTAGATCATATCCTTAAATGCTACGTCACCTCACGTCTTTAGCGATACAGATTTACAGATGATTATGAGTAAATGTAGTGAGGAGAAGGTGAAGTTTTTTTCTTCTAGTTCCTAATCAGACAGGTTTATTACAAAATGTAAAATTGTAATGGGAATATACTTTAAATATACTCAACTTGTTTGGATTCTTAAGGAAATAATCGTTGCATACAAAAATATATTTTTTATTTTTGCGATTATTTGATATCCATGAGCATTTTTGTGATTTTTTTCCGTACAAAGTTTAAAGCATAAATACAATTTCACAACCTCTTTTTGCAAATTTTTAACATAGGTGCCAATATTAGTGGTTGGCGCTGTATCTTACCAGGCACGTGTAAAGCGAAATTCAAGAAAAGAAAGGCCAGAAGTGGAAATAAATTTTTTTTTTTCTGAGGCAAAAGTTGTAGTAGTTTTGACTCATATATAGGAGAATTTTAAAAAATCGCATATTGTATTTCGGGAAGTTAACGACAGCTGGCAAGGTCTAAACGTTAAGAGAAATTTCAAAAATGATTTCGGGGTCATCCAGCCAGTGCAGAATATATATTAAGGTCAAAAGTAATAAAAAAGTTAAAGTCAAAAAGTATTACTCTGGTATGAGTCAAAAAATATTATTATAAAAGTATTCTTTGCTATGTTGGGCCATTTATACATTCCTTCACATATTATATACAATTCAATATTTATTTTATTCAATAGATTTTATTTCTATAGTGCTTTCACCATGATGATATTATAAAGAAACCTTGAGGCCAACCAAGGAGTGTGTGATGTGTAATGCTCTTTCTACAGTCATACAGTCAGTTGGACTTGTGTAACCAGGAGCTCTTGAGCAAATCATAAATTAGCTCAACATCTGAGCTCATTATAGATTTAACACCAACTCCTTCATGCCAGAGCTTTTAAATGTTCAATGGTGGAGAAACAGCGTTTTTTTTAGGTATTGAGTAAGAGGTTGTTTATTCTCAAAGTTCAAAGTCCGAAATCTTCATGAAGTGGGATCCAACTAGCGCTGGGTTGCTCGGGATCTTTACAGGGTCCGCATCTACTCTTTGAATGACCAAATCTTCACGAGGGGGGACACAACTGGAGATGGCCCAATCTCTATATGCCTCTGGATCCTATTGGGGTCGCCATCTTTTTTGAAGGTCTATTTTATAAACAACATTTCAAATCCTGAGGTACCAGTGATCCCATGTGTTTTTCTGGAGCTGCCTAAATCATTCTGAATCAACATTTTTCTGGAGTTTGAAGGCAGTAGATGGCTGAGGCTGAAGATCCATTGAATTACAGAGCAACTCAAAGAACTATGAGAATGGATTTGGATTGTACATAATACTACAGTCTGCTACAACGGTGTAGGCCTACAGGTTGAATGAACAGTTTTTGCATTCAAGTGCCCATCAGTGAACAGTTAATTACCTTAATAAAGATGGAAATAATGAATGGACATTCGGTGTCACCCATATGAGGATTGGATTCTCTTTTGTGTCTGGTTTCTCTCAAGGTTTCTTCCTCATACCATCACATGGTGTTTTCCGTTGCCACTGTCACCACTGGCTCACTCATTAGGGATAAACTTATAAAGGATTTCTTGTAACTTATACACATTTTTAAAACTGCTTTGGGGCGTGTCCATTGTTAAAAGCATGACATTAAGCTTACAAATTTAAGTATGGCATTATGAAAAATATAAATATTAAAATATTAAGACAATATGTAATAACTGACGGGTCCAAAAAATTTAGGGCCACTGAGATCTTTCATTTTAAACCCATGTAAACGTTATTTTGATAATGGTGGATTTCTGCACGGATGTCCCAGTACTGTTGTCCATATAGTGTATACGAACTCGACATTGTAATCCATAGGTAATAAAGAAGCAATGCAGCAAATTATAAGATTAGAACGATCACTAGCTCTTTTTATGTATAAATGTACACACACAGGGGTACAAAATATTTTATTTAAATTTATAAGATTTTTATGAATAACATTATATTTTATATTTTTTTTTTGTGTAAACACGTTTTAGACATGCACATTAGTGGAAACATACAAAACATTAGCTTTAAGGATAATTAGCTTAATCTAACAATCGAAATCTATGAAAGCTAACCTTTAACAGACTGGGAAGAAACGTTTCTGTGACCTTCCTTTGCCACGATAGCAGAATTGAGTCATGTGTAATGCTTGATGAAATGCTGAAAAGAATACAGAGTGAGTGTCATGGTTGCCAAATAGGGTGCAGGGCTTTGACTCCTATCGGCCCCTGCTTCACATGACACTCACATCTCATGTCTGTTTGTGCCTGATTTACTTTTATATTTAATCAATGCTTGTATTTAATCTGTACAGCGTTCAGGGTCAAGCTTTTGCTTTTTCTAGTCACTGTTAGTTCCCTAATTTATTTAATGTCATTGCCTTGCTTTGCTAATCCTCGTTTTGTTTCACTGTTAATATTTCTTTGGCTCTATGATGACATGTATCCTAATGAAATGTTCAGAATCATTGCCAGAAAAAACAGCCCCATAACATAAAACGCCACCACCAACATTTAACAGTGGGCATGAGGTACTTTTCCATATGGTAGCCTCTTAGTTTGCTTACTAAACCCACCACTGGTATTTATTGCCAAAAAGCTCAATTTAGAAGTTCCAGTAGTGTCTGGAAAACTTAAGACGTTTATGGTAGTGGTAGAGGTTTTTGTCTTGAAACCCCTTTTGTATCTCCATTTTAGTGGGTTCTTTAGCTCACCCATGGGTTTTCAGTAGGGTTTAGACATACTATAGTTAACTAATAGTTTTATAAATACATTCAATTCAAAGTCCCACTGTAGGTCCTCTACTGTGAACTCTCCTCTTTAGCTCACCCTCAGGTTTTCAATAGAGTTTAGATCCTATTGAAAACCTGTTGGTGAGCCAAGGAGGGGAGTTCACAGAAGAGGACCTAGGACTTTGTATTGAAAGTATTGATAAAACTATTAATTTATTTACTGTCTGAACCCTTTTGAAAACCCCTCAGTGAGCAAAAGAGGAGAGATCACAGAAGAGGACCTAGGACTTTGTATTGAATGTTTTTGTAAATCTATTAGTTGGGGTTAAAAAGTTTAAATATAAAACCATAAAACATTAAACCATTTTTGTTGCGATTTAAATGCATGTTTTGGAGTATTGTCCTGCTAGAAATTCAACCATAACTTGCTGTTATTTAAATGTTATTTAAATCAGTGGGTCTATGATGCCAAACAGTACCACAATATCACCAATCCTTCACCATGCAAAACATGGGGATTCTATTTTCATCTGTATAGAATTTTTTACTCCAACTGTTTGTTGCCAGAAAGCACTTAAGCTTTCCTGGCTTGAAGGGGAGGAGGGTTGAATGCCTGGAGCACAACTGGTCGTGGGACAACTGAGGGCACCTTGGAATATACCCTGGATTGGGATAAAGAAAAGCACTGGCCATGCCAGGGGTAACTCCAGGAGAGTAGGGGACACGGAGAGGGCCTGAAGGTCCCCTAATCTCTTAAGGGAAGAGATGACCGGCAGAAACACAGTCTTAACTTTGAGGAACCTCAGGCAAAGGTACCTTTTGCATCTCAGGCAAAGGCTTGAAGGGAGGCGCAGACAGGGCCTCCCTCAGGCAAAGGTACCTTTTGCATCTCAGGCAAAGGCTTGAAGGGAGGCGCAGACAGGGCCTCCAAACAGCGGAAAACACCAGAGTGATCAGCCTACAGGTACCGTGAAGAAACTCAAGGGAGGGCACTCGTGGAGGGCTACAAGGTCGCAAACCACAGTCTGCCTGGCCACTACTGGGCCACCAAGAGGAGACAAACTCTGTCCCGGCGAACTCTCTCTAGAACTTCTGGGAGCAGCGACAAGGGAAGGGCATACAGGCGTAGCCTCAGCCATGCCTGCACCATGGCATCCAACCTTCCAGAGACTGGGTGAAAAAGGACCAGAGGGGACAGGTGCGGTGTCTTTTGAGTCACAACAGATCCACTTCGCTATATTTACTCCAACACTTGTGGGTGGGGTCCCAATTCCCTGGACCTCAGGCCTCAACGGGGTGTCTGCTTCCATGTTTAACCGCCCTGGGATGTGCGCTGTCCACACGGAGAGCAGCTTCTTTCTGGCCTGCAGGAGGATCTGGCGTGCCAGCTTGTATAGAAGGCGAGACCGCCGACCCCCCTGGTGTTGACATAGGAGATCACAAATGTGTCTCTCAGGTCTGATGGGAAATGCTTCAGAACCTGAACAAAGGGTGTGCCGAGATAGGGCCCCTTCCAAAAACCTTGGACAGAGCGAGTGCAATGTGCGCAGTCAGCTCCCTCGAGAACCTGACCAAGCGTGCACGGCTTCCAGGCAAGCGACACACAGGCTTTTAAACTCCCCCGTAATATAACAGGGACAAGGAGGAACACACAGCCGAAAGGAGTGCTTACTCTTCATTTACACTTAATTTATTTCTCCATCGCATGTGCTTTTAATTGCTTCCTGGTCATGACGTCACCCTTTCCATTGGACTAATAACACAAGTCATTCAAAGCGCGGTCAACGAGGAAGCGTTCCCAAAGTGTTGTGATGCAGCTCGAGTTCCTGAAGGTTGATTTAGCATAGTTTCAGGAAATATTTTCCCAGAAGCCAAAGATTATCCAGAACACACCCAGGTTCATGTTTCTCATGCTGCCAGATTTCTTTTAGGGCCAAACTTGCCTTTATGCCTAAAAAGCAGTAGCCCAGAAGCTTGGAATATTGAAAAAAAAAGTTACATGATCTACATTTTATTAGCAGTTTAATTGTTTATATATTTATTTAAAAAATTTACATATTATGCTTCAAAATTTACTTACATGAAACAGGCTTTTTATTTGGATGTGTATGTTTTTATATTTTTGACAAATTGTTTTTAATACATGATACACTTTTGCTTTAAATATTTAAATGTGTTTTTTCCTACATTAACAATTATTTTGATGTCAGATTTTGATGGCGTTTATGTACTACAAAGAAATAGCCCTAGATCAAGAAAGCTTTCACAAAGCCAGTATGCAATCAACTTTGCATCTCTTTCTAGCCTGGGCGAGGAGTTTTATCGTGAGGCAATCGAACATTGCCGAAGCTACAACGCTCGCCTGTGTGCCGAGCGATCCATGCGCCTGCCCTTCCTGGACTCACAGACCGGCGTGGCACAGAGCAACTGCTACATATGGATGGAGAAAAACCATCGAGGCCCGGGTGAGTATTTAAACACTGGTGTTCATTGAACAGATATGAACTTAAACAATATCTGGGTATTGGAAACCTGGGCAAAGTTCTCCAACACGAGTTCTTAATTTTCGCTGATATTTCACGTTTTAGAGTAACAGGAAAAGATGCAAGTAAGGCAGGTGATTCATTTACTCTAAATCAATGCAATTTCAAAGATCCAGCCTCTTTATATAGATTCATTCAGCTTCAGGAGGCACTTCATCAGTGTGCTGGTGGATCACGGAGTCTATCTTGGGAACACCGTAGGACTCCTTGAGTCAAGAAAACATACTGAGCAAAATGTATACAAATTCACACATAGGAATGGTTTTCAGCTTCGGACATTTTGGAAAGGTGTGAGGAAATCTGATAATCCAGAGAAAAACCCAAACAGATATGTGGAAAACATAGAACCAGAGAATAACCCTTGTTTTGGATTGAGCAAAAAATGTTTTTTCTTTTTTTTTTGTACAGAAACTATGAGGAAAAACACAATTTTCGGCATTCAGAGTACCGTATTTTCCGGACTATAAGTCGCTACTTTTTTCCCACGCTTTGAACCCTGCGGCTTAAACAACGAAGCGGATAATTTATGGATTTTTCCTGGGTTTTTCCCGGTTTCACAAGCTTCAAAGCCAAAAAACTGAGACCCATAACATTAGACCAATGAAATTGCGGAACGGGTTGAGGTGAACCAATGAAATTATTTATATTAAATCAGATGCGCTCCCACTGAATCAGACCGCACCACATCATAAATATGGATGAGGTTCCTCTGAGGTTTGACGTGCTGCTCACTCACTAAGTCCAGTTGCAACAGAAATCATATAAGCACAGACAGGTTTCCAAAATTCTTGCTTTTTTATTTTTCTTGGCAACAGCATTATGGGTTAGTCAAAGAAACTTAGAACTGCGCATCAAAAAAATTATAAGGACATATTCCTCGGTCTTGCACACATGCAGTAATACCGGAAAAAATGCGGCGGCAGGCTATTCCCAAAATGCCGCTCTGTTTTTAAAGGAGCCACAACATATTTCACCCGTTACACTGTGTAACAGACACTGTCTTTCATTAAAGCCTGTGTAAAGTTAATTAGTTCAGTTCGGCTTATAGACAGGTGCGGCTTATTTATGTTTAAAATAAAAATCTTTGTCAAATTCAGTGGGTGCGGCTTATATATGGGTGCACTTAATAGTCTGGAAATTACGGTGTTATATACTAAAAGATTCAAATATTTGAAGTGCATTCTTTAGCTAAATGTTTATGAACACAGTTTTTCCCCCAAAACTGTTGCCACAGTAAGAAGTTGGAAGTACACAATTGTATTAAATGTATTTGTTATACTCTAACATTACATTTTCCCTTCTCTGGAAGCTCCAAAATCCAGTGTAATGCCTTCCAGGAAGAGTATATTTTATTATATTATATTATATTTCCACATAAGGATTATCCGCTGTGGCGACTCCTAATGGGAGCAGCCGAAAGAAGAAGAAGAAGAAGATTATATTTCCACATAAACTTTGGAATAACGGCAATTTAAAAGATAATTGATGAAATACTGCTATTTTTGCGGTGTATACAGTGAATATTTTATTAAAGTGACAGATTTTTCCCAATGTAAAGTGGACAATCGAAGAAAATTATAGGTCAAACATTTTCCCATTTTTACCACAACTGTCAATGTTTTCCATTATATTGATACGTACGTAACTATAGTATTGAGTTAATGATTCATTTTAATAGTAGTTTTTGAGTATAAACTTTTGATGGACAAGTTTGTGGACCCCTGACCATTAAAATCCCTTTGGAACATCTCATTCCACATTTGGTCTCCATTCGATGCCATAATATCCTCCACTCTTCTAGATGTTCCACTAGTTTTTGGAGTGTGTTCTGGAGATTTGTTCTCTTTCAGTTACAAGGATGTTAGAATAGTCAGGTACTGATATAGTTGAGGTGAGTACACTTAAAGTCTTTTACTCCAAGTCATGTGAAGCATATCTTCACGGAGCTGGCTTGGCGTCAAGCTCCATTTTTGTGCTTACAGTTTGGGAAAGAAGTCAGGTGTCCCAATGCTTTTTTCATATTTAAGATTTTGTCAGGCTTGTCCCCAAAAGACACATGAATTACATTTCTCATTAGCATGAACCATGTCACGTGATTTGATTAGCCGTGTCAGCTGTAGGCATATGAAAAGCACTTGGTAAAAAACACCAATTCAATCCGTTCTCAACTGTTCAACAAGTCAGAGAACATTACTCTTACTTAATAATGAACTCATTTTCTTAATCGGTGCTGCTACTTTTAGACGGATTAGCGAACGATCACTACAGGAAGAGTGCTTTTACTCGTCAGTGTGTTCTGTATGCCTTCCATCACTGTCTGCCATCAAACAATGTCATTCTGTACAAAATTTCTTCTCAGACTGTCAAAATATGATCGCTTCTTTTTAACTATGAGGCGCTCGAGCTATTAATTGATATCCTTGGCTGGCAGTTTGACATCATTTTTTTTTTAAAAGCTTCTTATTAAACCTAGAAAGTTACACAACTTAATTGGCACAACGGGCATAATATACCAGTACGTCTGTGTCCGTTTATACAACATGAATTTTAAAGTATAAAATTCAATGTGTCTGCAATGGGTTTCCTCTGGGTTCTTCGGTTTCCTTCCAAAAAAAAAAAGCACATAGGTGGTTCGGCTACACTAGATAAAGGTAAAGTTGCTTTATACTTGATTCTTTGCACATAACAATGATGTTAGGAAGCTGGGGTCCGAGCACAGGGTCAGCCACGACACAGCGCCCCTAGTGCACAGATGGTTAAGGACCTCAACAAGGGCCCAAGAGTGGTATCTTGGGCCCTTGAGTGGTATTACTGGCACTTAAACCCGATCCTAATCTAAATACTTTATTGATCCCACAAGGAAATTGTTAAGTTGCAACAATAATTGTAAAAGAAATATACTTATTGAGATATACACTTTATTGCCAAAATTATTGGGTCACAAAGTCATAAGTACGGTATGTGCTTTTTTTGAGCATCACATTCCACATGTAGTCCTGATTTGCTCTTAGAATTCCCTCCACTCTTCTGGGAAGACTGGATTTTGAAGTATGCTTGTGGACATTTGTGTTGATTTGCCACAAGTATGTTAGTAAAATCAGGTACTGATGTAGGTGAGGAGGCCTGGGGTGCAGTCAGTGTTCCCAAAGGTGTTCAGTAGGGTTAGGATCAGAAATCTTTTTCTCCAAACCATGTAAATCAGATCTTCATGAAGGAGAATGCTGAGGATGGAGCCACCAGAAAGGAGAAAAAGAGGAAGGTCAAGGAGGCGGTTTAAGGATGAGTTGAAGGAAGACATGCAGGTAGTTGGTTTAAAAGAGGCAGATGTAGAGGACAGGGAGGTATGGAGATGGATGATCCGCTGTGGCGCCTCCTAACAGGAGCAGCCGAAAAAAGGAAATAAATGTGGCATGAAATATATCTATATCTTCTGTATCTATATCAGACCATCTCATAGTTCTCCTCAGACTGACCAGTGTTGTATGTAGTGGGTGGGAGGAGTTGTCTAAGATGTAATGTACTTTGGACAGCATCTTCCTTTCAGACGCTGTAATCGGAAAGTTCAGCTCCTCCCCAACAACAAGTTCAGCTCCTCTGTGGACACAACAGATTCATAATTCCAGTGGTGAACAGTAACAAAGTAAATGTAATCAGTCGTTCCTTTTTATTTACGAGGATAAAAACTTAACTGGTCAAACACACAGCAATCCACAAATCAGGGTGGAGCGTAAGTTTTGAGCTTATTTTGATTGGCGCTACCAAAACTAGCAGTTCAGCATGAGTTCAACAGCAAGCAGAACAGTTAGAGAAGAATGAATGATTGAAGAAACTCCTGACTCGAATTTGCCACAAAACCTGTGGCCTTTTTTAAGGTAGTTGAAAAGAAGGTTTTGGGCTCGTGATCATTTTTTAGATATCAATCAGTGTTTGACTCATAAATACCGTAATTTCCGGACTATTAAGTGCACCCAAATATAAGACACACCCACTGAATTTGACAAAGATTTTTATATTGAACATAAATAAGCCGCACTTGTCTATAAGCCGCAGTGAAACTAATGTACTTTACACAGGCTTTAACGAAAGACAGTGTCTGTTACACGGCTTGTATCTAAACAGTAGCCTACCAAGTAAGTCATTGTTCACTGTCTTCCTCCTTCCTTTCACAACAATTTCTCTCGGGAGTTTATCTTTTGGCATCGCCGTGGGTTTAAAAATCACCATCGGTGAAGCTTTTCTCCAGATGCCGTGCAGCTCAGAACACAGGTGAAGTGCGTTTTTTCATGCCCGGTTGTTTTCAGCGTGACGAATGATTCGCATTTCCTGTAGACAGTCCGAGTGAGTGGGAGGTCAAACGTCAGAGGAACCTCATCCATATTTATGATGTGGTGCGGCCCGATTCAGTGGGAGCGCATCTGATTTAATATAAAGAGTTTCATTGGTTCAACTGAACCCGTTTGGCAATTTCATTGGTCTAATGTTATGGGGTTCAGTTTTTTGGCTTGAAGCTTGTGAAACCGGGAAAAACCCCGGAAAAATCCATAACATTCCCCAAGCAATCACCCTCACTAACAACTGACCATAATTATATTCCCTGCTCATATCTATAAATACTGCACAGAACTCTCACTCATCACATTATCTGTATATGTTACACACACTATTGCTTCTATATACTGTACAAAGTTTTATAGTAAACTCTCTCATCATACCTGGCACACAATACTGTCATTTGCACTACCATGCACTCCCACACTTTATGTACATTACTGGTCTGTACCCCTATTTATTACCCACACTGTCTATACGGTCTCATATTGTCTGTATGTCTGTATTGTCTTGTATAGTCTGTTTTTTGTCTTGTTGTGTCTGTTTTGTCATGTATAGGTTTTTTTTATTTATGTCTGTACTTTTGAGAGTAACAAACAGCTGGAACCAAATTCCTTGTGTGTGTCAACACACTTGGCCACTAAACCTGATTCTGATTCTGATTCTGATTCTGATTCTGAAATAAGCCGCTTCGTTGTTTAAGCCGTGGGGAAAAAGTAGCGGCTTATAGTCCGGAAAATACGGTATATATATATATATATATATATATATATATATATATATATATATATATATATATATATATATATATTAATAAATGGTGTGCTGAGAGTCAAATTCGAGTCTCTTCACAAAAACTGAGTTGATCAAGCGAAGATTCTTGCAACAAAAATGATCATAGGAACATTATTAGTACTTTGGATACTTAAGTACATTTGAAGGCAAATACTTTTGTACTTTTACTCAAGTGAAAGTAAAAAGGGACACTTTTACTTTTAATGGAGTCCTAATTTACCTACTGTATCTCCACTTTCAATCAAGTACATAGTGTGTGCACTTCATCCACCAAACAACAGATTCCTAAAACATGCACTTTATGTCTATTAATGATCGTCGTCTCATGTTGTCCCAGGCTCCGTGGGCTTTTCTGGTGTGTTTAGATTCATATCCTAACATGTGCTATAATGTACAGAGTCTCACCATGCCCAGTAAAACACTGAGTCAAGATGACTGAATGAATCAACAAACAAAGAAACACATCTGTAACTGTTTGGGTTGGGCGTCTGGGTTGCAGGTGTGTCCCCGGGGCAGCTCTACACATACCCTGCTCGCTGCTGGCGTAAGAAAAAACGGTTAAACATCCTGGACGATCCACGCCTGGGACCCATCGAGTTTAAAATAGGTAAGAGACAGACGGTTGATAAAGCGAGCGTGGTATCAGCTGCGGGTTCAGGGGCTGCAACAATTTTGTAGAAGAGCATAATTTAACGATCGGCCACAGGGATATACATACAGCGATATAGACACATAGCTATTTGCATGCGCTTAAAGTAACTGTGGTATTATTGATATGTGTGTGTTTGTTTGTGTGTGGGATCAGACTACGAGTCTGCACTAAAGAAAGAAGGAGGTGTTCCTGAGGGTCCCGTCCTTGAGTCCCTGCTCAGCGGAGAGTCTTTAGATAAAAAAGTCGAGACGAAGGAGGAGGAGGCCATGAGCGAGTGTCAGGTGAGCGATTTTGATGAATTTCGCTTTCTGTGAATGTTTTTTTTTGTTGTTTTTTTTGGAGGATATTCGAGGAGACGGCATCTCCAGGCAGGGAAAACTGACTTCGCAATGAATACAATCGAATACGAGCTGTAAAAATTCAATCTGTCAAATTGAATGAACCAAAATTGTTTTTTTTTTTCGGACAAACCCGCCTCTAGCGTGCTCATTGTGAATAAATATGAGGAAGGATTACTACGTTTAAAATATATATTCTTAGTCTATTCTTTTCTGTAAAACTACTTAGTACTAGTGTGCAATGGCCACAAACTGAAGTACAAATAAGCGGTTTATCGTTACAGTGAACGCTATTACCCTTATTTCCTGTTAGGGTTATTTGTGAGGGTTTTGATGCAGATAGTGTCATAACAGCGTCCATGTATTCTGTTTATATAATTGTGCATTTACCCTTTAAGAGTTCGGGTAAATTCTGAAGTTTGGTAGTTAGTGTTGTTGGGATTGGCTGAGATTTTGCAAGTTCCTGCCCCTTTTAGTGTAATGAGAAGGATGATTGGAGAAAGAGGAGAGAGATGATAGTTGCCTATTGAAATAAAAAAAAAAAAAAAATATATATATATATATATATATATATATATATATATATATATATTTTTTTTTTTTTTTCTTTAGGCACAATAAGTGACCAGACTTTTGCGCCATTTCATTCCAGCCTTTATTTTAACTTTTTTCTTTTCTCTGTTACATATATTCAAACACTTCCTTTATGTCCTTTAGTTTGCTTAAACTTACCTGTGCTTTGATTAAAGTTATTTCCTGTTTAACTCCAGGTTTAACTGCTCTATCTAATCTACGTACCGGTGTCACAGTAAATAGAAAGGAGTGAAATTAATACTACAGTTACAACTCGGTGTTCCGCCCGACTAAACGTTGAAGGTAGGGGGCGCTACAATAGCAAACTGAAGCTAATTTAACGAGTCAACAAAATAGCTCATGTATAAGCACCTATATTTTGTATCTTTATTAAGCTTTTTGCATAATCATGGACAAAAATATTGGTACATCGGATTTTTGTGCTTCACCAAACTGTTCCCCCAAAAACCACATTGTAGCATGAAATTTTCCCTTCACTTCTACTTGGAGACCCAAACCTCCTGTTCCAGGTTGACGATGCTCCTGTGCACAAAGCCGGCTCTATGAAGATATTAAGATTATGTTTGTGGAGTGGAAGATCTCCACCTATAAAACTCTGACCCTCAAGTAGGATTTCAAAGGGCAAATGGGCACCAAATGTGGAATGTGATGTTCAAAAAGAACCAATCCTACAGTCAGCTTTTTTTTGAAAAATGTTTCCGGATTTAATGTTGCATCATATTACTTGCGCTCTCTGTCCAGAGTGAAAGGTGGAGGTCTATTGAAAATCAATATCTCGAAAACCTCTACAACAACATGCGGGCGATTTGAATAATCTGAATGCCCCCCCCCCCCCCCACTCCCTCCCAGAAAACTCGGCGTAAGCATATGCATCACCTAAATACTGATGCAACCTTTGGACCGAAGTTGCCGAGTCGGAAATACAAGCCCTCGTGCTTATCTCTCTCTCTCACGCTCAAAACTCTTTATTTCTCTGCGAACCTGCGGGTGTTTAGAGATATTTGAACGAGGTAAACACTTTCGGTCTTGCCCTGAAAGTTCCATCACATAGTAAGGGAAATATAATATAAATAAATCCGACATACAATGTATATTGAGAAATTTGTAAAAAAAAAAATTCAGCATTTCTTCAATTTCCAAACTCTTTCCAACTTGTTTTTTTTTTTGCACTTTACTGATGTTTTAAACCAACCATCTTAACAAATCCAAATTCCCAATTGTACCATCACACCCTGACCGGTTCCTGCATCTTTCCAGGATTTCAGATGCAGCATGTATTCATAATCCAGACGAATTATTTTTATTTTTATTTTTTGGCTGCACAATTCAGTTGCATGTCGTATAGATTTATGTGTGTGAATGAAAAAAAACCCCGCATTATTTATCTTTTTCTTATTATGATTCTTATTATTTTGGGTGACACAGTGGCTTTATTTGATCACAAATGCTGAGCTCATAAAACTCGGAGCTACTAACCATATAGACTGTATAAGACTGCAGAAAGAACATCACTTATAATCTTATACTCCAGTGCTCATGTTAGTTCTCACTCTCCAGTGTTCTGTATTGTTGAAAGATTTATGATCAAACTCTTGATGTCACCCAAAATGAGGATGGGTTTCCCTTTTGAGTCTGGTTCCTCTCAAGGTTTCTTCCTCATAACATCTAAGGGAGTTTTTCCTTGCCACAGTCGCCACAGCTTGCTCATCAGGGACAAATTCACACCATTCACCTTCACTGTTGATTTGTGTAAAGCTGCTTTGAGACAATGTCTGTTGTGAAAAGCGCTATACAAATAAACTTGACTTGACTTGACTTGACTTATTACTGTTTGTGTCTAGTTGCATGATTCCCAGTGTCCATGTGGAAACCCTACATTCACTGCCCAGGGTTTCTTCTCATCTCACAGAAATGCCCGGGTGGTGGATTGGGTATTACTACTGTGCGAAAACCTGAAACCGGGCATGGTGCCCTGTGATAGAGCCAGACAGGGGATTCAATTCTGAC
>JBCEWE010000346.1:2575410-2600410 GCA_039877035.1 Silurus lanzhouensis
CACACACACACACACACACACACACCGAAGAGCAACACATTTTTTTTGAGGTAACACAACCAAAACATTTAATTTCAAAGCACACACACACACACACACACACACACACACACACGCCAATAAATAATAAATGTATTTTAAGGTAACACAACCAAAAAATGTTATTACAGAACACACACAAGTATTTTCTCTTACAGCTTTGTTTGAAATACCGCTCTCAAAATGCCCAGTGATACGGCTGGCTTTAAATTCATATAACTTTTGAATTCTTAACACATGAAGGGAAGCTTTATTTACTATTTGAAAATTCGGATATGTCATTTAGTCATAATGTGGGCAGGTCATCATTTGGTACCTTGACTATTTTAATTATATTTAGTCATATACTCGAGCTACAAAATGATGACCTTCTAACATTAGGACTATATCATAATCACATTAATATTAACTATAAAACTGCATACAGTCCTGTGCCCTTCTTGGAATAGATAATAATGTGACGCACCTCCAAACCTCTGAAATCAATGTATAGTACTATAATAAACTTGTAAAAGAAATGCTTTGTAGTACAATGTCAATACATATGCACATGTACTAATATATAGTAATTTTAAAGTGAAACATTTATAAACCTGTAATGAAAATAATATTGTTTGTAGCTGTTGACATTATGCTGTGTAGAGCATAAAAAAAGAACGCGACAAAATGGCATTCTCACATTCCATAAGAGTTGTGTTAAGTTAAAGCCAATTTTGTGAAAGAAAAAAAGTTAATGGGTATGAAAGATATGTGAAAAGACAAGGAAAGGAATATGTGCTAAACATATGTGCTAAATGACTACATATAGGTAAAATAGGTAGAAGGTGGAAAAATCTACATGGAAACACAGAGAAAGAAAGATGTGAAAAAATGAATGCAATTGCAAGAAAATATATTTTGAATTTCTTTTTTTATTGTGGAAACGACAATAAAGTGTTCTGCACCCATTTTTACTGTTACTATGAGTGTGAGAAAGGAAGGAAGAAAACAGACATCATTAACAAAGGGGCTTGGCTTCCCCTGCCTCTCTCCTCGTTTGGCATTTGTGCATATGGCAGGCAAAATGGCGGGGAGCTGCAAGGCTTCGTTAGCCCAAGGATGACAGTCAACTGTAACAAAAGCAGTGCAGACTGGGATATCTCCTTTTATTCCCTTCACCAAGAAACTAAATGAGGCTCAACCCCTCACTGTACAGTATGCACACCCACAACTATGCTGCATGGACTTTTTTTTTACGAGATGAGGATCTAAATAAGGGTGAAATAATTGTTGAATCAATGTCAAAATTACACACGCAATATAAGGTTATGTAAAGCACTGAAGGATTATATAACCCTAAAACATGAGTGGTAGTATTTGGATTTGATTCATTTTAGAATTAGGGGGTGCAGTGAAAGATTAGGTTGATGATTGCAGTTGAGTTGTCTTTTAATGATGTATGCTATCATTTTTATTTTACATCATTTACCTATGACCATACGATGTAGTATTTAGTACTGAACAACGTAACTAGTTCTTAATTTATTTACAAACAATCTATGAAAATGCTATACACTCACAGCTTTTTCAGTTCAAGGGAATTAGAACCATTAAAAAACAATAAAAACTTTGCTTTTACTTCACAATTTCCTTTTAATTAACATTTTCTTGTCCAGTTTATCCAGCCATATTAAAATGTAATTGAAAAAAAAAATTGTCATATATTATTTATTACAGAAAATATATTATAATATATAATATTCTTTTTTTTGAATTCTTTATTATCTTTATTAGACAACAGGTTTCATGACCTTTTACCACAAATTCATAAATTAATTTATTAACTACCACTGATACAGTAACATTCATGTTACTTTTTCAAATGTAAAGTCTGGGAATCAGTGTGTCTTTCTTTCTCTGTTAACTGCAAAGTGAACCTGGATGTATACTTAGATGTTGTAAGATGAACAAGTGGGTATAAACAGTATAAACACTGTTTACTCCAGTGTGCAGACCCTTACCCATACCCCCACTGTGAGATTACAGATATTTCAATCTTTATTATAGGGGATAATGTGGTAGAGTATAATCTGCAAAAGCAAATAGGGTGGAGGAGTCCAGCAAAGTGAGTCGAGCAAAGTGACCTGCTTTTTTTGCCCATTTCCAACAGGATATATCCATTTATCTCACATATTTAATTATATGAATTTTCATGATATCTTTAGATTTTGTTTTTTTTTTCTCCATTCTCATATAGCAATTTAAGATAGTAGTAGACATGGTTTCTTAAAAGCCTTATTAAAAAAAACACCCTTGTCTGTGCAATTGTTTTCTGTATTTTTAAGTGCACTGGAGCTGTCTTTGGTACTGAAGTATGTTGGGCCTCTTCATTTATCTGCAGTGGAAATGCAGTGGATAAAAACAAAGAGCATACAACATGTGATCTTAATATTACCTACTATTGAACATGTGGATTGCTTTGCTCTATAAAGTTGTTTGCAATCAAAGCAGGCTCTCACTGACATCACAATCACTAATATCTACCAGTCACTGAAGCCTGGTATGTATGTGAGGGTGTTGGGTACCAGTGATTGCATAACACTCTGCCATGAATCTTGTATGCAAGCATGTTCTTACACCTCCAGGGTCCTTTGCCTTATACCTCTAGGGTCCTGGGTCGATTACTGTCTGTGCACCATTTTACATGATCCCTTGGTGTCCATGTGGATTTATACAATGGTACTCTGCTTTTCTTGCACCTCCCAAAGACCCGGTAGTAGATAGAATGGCTTTTTTTAAATTGCACCTATATATGAATTAGTTGCAGTGTTTTGGAGTTCTGCATATACCGTTACAAGTGAACCTCTTTCTAATTTCCAAGAAAAAGAAAGTAGAGTAGAAGCATAAACCTATTTGATAGTGCATCTCTGTTAATCAAAAATCTAGTCATATCATCAGAACTCTAATTAAATCCAGTGACCTTGTATTTTGACCTTGAGTCATTTTCTATGCAAATATACAATAAAAGCAGCAATATTTTACATTTGCTCATTTTTGCACAAGACACAACTGCGTTTCAGCAAGTTCCTAACCCAATCCTGGCCTAGTTTGATCTGTGTCCATTACATAGAACAACCGCTGTAATCCAACCTCTGTCTGAGGACAGAGAGATGGAAAGGCCCTACACCATGCTGCGATTATCATCCTGGGAAGCCTCTGTGTTGTGTTAAATGTGAAAGGAGATTATATGGTTTTATCTCTGCATCTAGCATACAAATTCCAATCACATAATATATCCTTTCATGTTCTATGGGAGTCAAGTCTTAGAGAGAGTGAGAGAGAGAGAGAGGAGAGAGAGAGAGAGAGAGAGAGATTTCACCCCCACCCCAGTAAGGGCTTTAATCTCAGACTTCCAATTCTGTTGAGACATTTCCATGTTTTATCCATATCGTAGCATTCATGCATATTTTTATAGGTCACAGTGATTTGTACATTTTAAGAGCTTGTTGTCTTGATGTATATTCAGATATCCTGCATTAAATGTATTTGTATGTTGGTATTGAAAGCTAGTGAAGGGTTTGGTTATCTGTTTTGACCTAAATAGCATAATAACATTCTACTAGTATATATTGGAACACAGAGCAAATCACAAATATGGCAATTATCTAGACATTGTTAATATAATTATAGTGGAGGGCATTCAATTAGTGCAACATAATTTCATTGATCTGATAAATACAAGTGTCTCAGGAAAATAAAAGTACAGTCACAGATGTTAACATTTCAAAGTTCTTCAGAGGAATATTATTGTGCTAGCATTGCATTTTTTTACATAAATGCATTTAAGTTTGTGGAGTAAATAATTCATTAGCGGTGCCATGACGTATTTATTCTCTTATCTAAATGAATCATTCAGAAAAGCTTTATCTTGATTACTGATTGTTTATCACTTGTTTTACCATTGAGATATCTTTATGGCATCTGCCAGACCCCCTTATCCAGAGCGATTTACATTTATCTCATTCATACAACTGAGCAGCCATAGGGTTAAGTGGCAGGGGTTGTGGCTGGGATTTGAACTTATGACCTTCAGATTCAAAGTCTAAGGTTTTAACCACTGAGGCACCACCTTAATATTTCTACTGTGATTTGTCTGAAAAGCTAAAAAGCTACTTGGTTGTCAAATTCTACTGTATGTATGTATGTATGTATGTATGTATGTATGTATGTATGTATGTATGTATGTATGTATGTATGTATGTACAGTGGGGAAAATAAGTATTTGAACACCCTGCTTTTTTGCAAGTTCTCCCACTTAGAAATCATGGAGGGGTCTAAAATTGTCATCGTAGGTGCATGTCCACTGTGAGAGACATAATCTAAAAAAAAACAATCCAGAAATCACAATATATGATTTTTAAACTATTTATTTGTATGATACAGCTGCAAATAAGTATTTGAACACCTGTCTATCAGCTAGAATTCTGACCCTCAAAGACCTGTTAGTCTGCCTTTAAAATGTCCACCTCCACTGCATTTATTATCCTAAATTAGATGCACCTGTTTGAGGTCGTTAGCTGCATAAAGACACCTGTCCACCCCATACAATCAGTAAGAATCCAACTACTAACATGGCCAAGACCAAAGAGCTGTCCAAAGACACTAGAGACAAAATTGCACACTTACACAAGGCTGGAAAGGGCTACGGGGAAATTGCCAAGCAGCTTGGTGAAAAAAGGTCCACTGTTGGAGCAATCATTAGAAAATGGAAGAAGCTAAACATGACTGTCAATCTGCACATGGGACAGGGCGACTGCACTGTATTAAGGAGAGGATGACCGGGGCCATGTATTGCGAGATTTTGGGGAACAACCTCCTTCCCTCAGTTAGAGCATTGAAGATGGGTCGAGGCTGGGTCTTCCAACATGACAATGACCCGAAGCACACAGCCAGGATAACCAAGGAGTGGCTCTGTAAGAAGCATATCAAGGTTCTGGTGTGGCCTAGCCAGTCTCCAGACCTAAACCCAATAGAGAATCTTTGGAGGGAGCTCAAACTCTGTGTTTCTCAGTGACAGGCCAGAAACCTGATTGATCTAGAGAAGATCTGTGTGGTGGAGTGGGCCAAAATCCCTCCTGCAGTGTGTGCAAACCTGGTGAAAAACTACAGGAAATGTTTGACGTCTGTAATTGCAAACAAACAAATATTAACATTGACTTTCTCAGGTGTTCAAATACTTATTTGCAGCTGTATCATACAAATAAATAGTAAAAAAATCATACATTATGATTTCTGGATTTTTTTTTTTAGATTATGTCTCTCACAGTGGACATGCACCTACGATGACAATTTCAGACCCCTCCATGATTTTTAAGTGGGAGAACTTGCAAAATAGCAGGGTGTTCAAATACTTATTTTCCTCACTGTATGTATGTATGCACATTGGCCATTTTATTTGAAACTTTAAGTCAATCATGTGACAGAAGTGTACCACACAGACACAAGTCAAGAGGTTCAGTTAATATTCACATTAAACTGCCAAAAACAACATGAAAATCTACTTTTTACAGCTTTCTTTCAGACTTACAGAAACCGGATAGGTAAAACTAGAAAAAAGACGGGGGATCTTCAACTGTCCAGTCTGGCTGAACCTGTAATGAATGTGTCTATTCTTAAATTTTATGCTGAGTTTACTGAGAAATTGTATTTATTTGTTTACACATTCACCCTAAAATCGTAGCTCCTAACAAAATGTGGCCACTTCCTCTTAATAAGACAAACACACAAATTGATTCGTTACCCAGCTATATTTAATATTTTGAAGGATTTGGAAATCCTATATAAGTGTGTAAATAAGTGATTTAAAAATAAAATATAACACATAGGTGACAGAAAACCTTTGCCTTATCATTCATAGATTGTGTTTCGATGCTATAGCCATCTGTGGGCAAGAGTCCAAGAATTGTCTATGCGTTTTGGGAAATATATAAAATCTAACAAAAGTGAGTACAGCTCTCACATTTCATGTTCTCAAGGGACAATACTATAAAATAAATATTGGATATGCTTTAGAGTAGTCAATGTGAAGCTTTTATATCAGTATAGATTAACTGTCCTCTGAAAATACAGCCAGTGTACCCTAAGTGAACATGTCAAATCTGTTTCCAAAGTGTAATTATTTTGTATGAGCGTCATTGTTATCTAGCACCTCCTTAAACCTACTGGGCATGGAATTCACCAGAGTTGCACTGGTTGTTGCTGGGATCCTCTTCCACTCCTCCATAATGACATCCCAGAGCTACTGGATGTTAGACACATGGCACTTCTCCATCTTCCACTTGGGGATGCCCCTCAGGTGCTCAATGTCGGTTTGCATAGCCGTTGGCCCAGAGGAAGCCTCTTCTGAAGCTGGCTCACGAAAAAGCTCACAAACAGTTTGCTAAAGACAACCAAGATAAACTTTCTTGGCTCAGATGGTGTTCCGCATGTGTGGTGACGCCCTGGTGTGGAGTACCAGGAAAATTTTGTCTTTCCCACAGTCAAGCATGGTGGTGGTAGCATCATGGTCTGGGGCTGCATGAGTGCTGCTGGTACTAGGGAGCTGCGTTCATTGAGGGAAACATGGATTCCAACATATACTGTGACATTCTGAAGAAGAACATGATGCCGTCCCTTCAGAGTTGAACTGCAGTTTTTCAACATAATTACAACCGCAAACACACCGCCCAGATTTCAACTGCCTTGCTGAAGAAGCCAAACATAAAGGTGATAGAGTAACCGAGTATGTCTCCAGACCTAAACCCTACTGAGCACCTGTGGGGCATCCTCAAGTAGAAGGTGGAGATGTGCCATGTGTCCAACATCCAGCAGTTCCGTATTGTTATTATGCAGTCATTATGCAGGATCCCATATAATAAAATTGTTGCTGAAATGTGAGCGTGTTTTCACTTTTGTGGGATCCTGTAGACAAAATAAGGAACCTATCTCTTTTAAAAGAATATGCAACTTTGACCTGTGAAGCAAAGTGTGTAGCGGTTTAAAACGATATGGTTGGCTGCTTTAATATCAAAACTGGTTGGTGGGTGGGAATATTACTTCAATATCTCATGAGATGGAGACTTATACAGATAGAAATGCAGATAAGCAGCTTTAATAAAAAGTTTAGGCAAGCAATCCCAAATGATTATGCAAAAGCAAAATGCATAAAAACAGGAAAGATCAGGCAACCTGTAAACAACCAGCCTAGGCAAAATTCACACACAAAAAAAAAAAAACTACAAAAAAAACAAACAAGAATTGGATTCATGTCAGAACACAGGCTTAGGTACCAAAGAAAGATAGGGAATGCTGAGGTAAATAAATAAAAAGCTTCCTTTAATCTGGGCCTGCAAGTGTGTGTGGTCAGAAACAGTTTAGTGATGGTCAGGGTGACTTACACAAAATGTATGGCACAAGTTAGAGTCAAATCATTTTCTTGGAACCATCACTACTCATCTGTTTTGTAGCCCTGTCTTTAAAAGAGTTATTTCAACTTCCATTCTTTTGACAGCAGGCCACAAGGAATTCGGTACCTACACCACCTAAGGCAGAGACTGGGTCATTTTTTGAGCTTAAGAGGAACTAGCTGACATTCCGGTTAGCCCACTCAGCCTGGCTATTGTGGAGGGTCTATTTACCTGTGGGATTCCACACCAGGCACTCCAGATAGCCATTTAGCAGTAACGTGATATGGTGAATCATAGAGTTGAAGCCCTGGATAAAGCTCCTGTAAAAGTTTTTGCAGTAGTCCCATCCAAGGCATTGGCCAGTCATATACAGTGACCACCATTAACTGGTCCATGGACAGTCCATCGAAGATGATGACATAACCATGGAATGAAACTGTGCCTCGGTGCTATAAGATATGGTGGCACTCTCAATAATTAGATAATTTATTTTCTGTTTAGCAGGTGCGAGGTGAAAAACTGTGTGGAGATGTGGACAGTTGATCTTCAAGTCAGTTCCTTGCTGTTCCCTACAAACTGCAAGTTGATCAACACAGTCAAGGACCTTGTGAAATTGCATGAGAAATCTATCATTATTAAAGCTTGGTTTAAGGTTGACTATAACAGGACTCACCATTTGCAGGTGAGGGTCACAGCTGTGCTGGTTCTATTGACAACAATAAAAATAGCAGTGTTCTTCCTGGGTCTTTTCCCTTATTGATTCACTAAGCCTTACATGCTGCATCTGCTTTGGCTTCCAAGGCACACTGGCACTTAGAGAACCATGATTTTTATTGGGTAAGTGGTAGTTGTGAAGCAGAAAATCGAGGTGGATAGCAAGACCTATAAGCACATCAAGGTTTAGCTGTTTATTGCAACATATCAACTATATGATGATTGAATGACAAAGCCACATTGCTCCAGCCACTGCCTCTGGCTAAGGAGCAAAATTCGGGCACCCACTACATGTTGGTATCCTTGCTCTCAAGCTTTTGCCCTCGAATGAGTGAACAAACACATGCTGAAACGACTCTGAAACCTTCGTTTTAAACCTGAGGGATAATCTCTGTTTTCAATCTGGCACTGCCCTCTTCAGCATATTCCCTAAAAGCAAATTAAGGTTTGAGCATTGGTGAACAAGTCAGAGAAATTAGTGCTAGGGGCAGCATGTATGTGGTAGCAGTTTGGGGCAGGAGATTTATCTTAGTGTTGAGACAATTGTCATTGCTAGTCCCCAATGAACTGTCTATGAGGCATGATGACTTGCTGCCAGGCCTGGCTCTCTGATGCTTCCATGTTGTGGCCAAAGTATTCTGTTATGGTATGGGCATTTAGATGCATGCAAAAGCTGGTAAGCAACTGTAATAAAAGGTTTGGTGATTGCGAATGCGGTTGTAGGTGTGATTTCTGGGAAGTGGAATTTAGTGTGGCTATGTGTTGTGGTGGGGGCGTGGTCAAGCACTGGTTTGTGAATGGAGGGCTTAGCCAGAGAATTGAGTGGTAAGGATCACACACCTGCGCATGGTTTTACTATTGAGTGTTCTCTGTTGTAGTGAGTAATGGAGAGGATAAAAGGATAGAAAGGAGTGTGTGTGTGTGTGTGTGTGTGTGTGTGTGTGTGTGTGTGTGTGTGTGTGTGTGTGTGTGTGTGTGTGTGTGTGTAGGTGTGTCTGTGTGTATGTGTGTGAGTGTGTGATTGAGTTTGAAAGTGAATGCAAAAAGTGGCTAAAAAAAAGCTGTGATGTTATACTAAAAATAATAATGAAGGTGTATTAATTGTCTTTCAAAAAAGATCTACTCCCTATTAATCTAAAAATTTTCATAAAAAGTGATGCTTTAAATTGCGTTTAATTATTGAATTAAATAATGATCATGGTAAAAAAAAAAAAAAAAAAGAGTAGTTGTTTATTCTAAAACTAATAACAACTGTTTGAGAAGAAGTGACTTCTTGTCTGTTTTTGGGCCTTTCATCAGTGAACAGTGAGGATGTGGTCTCGACACGGCTGTACTTTGTAAACGCCTCCCTGCAGAGAGTGACCTTCTCCAGCTCAGTGGGGGTGTCCCTGCCCTGCCCAGCAGGTGGCGCCCCCCATGCAGTCCTCCGCTGGTACCTGGCTACCGGCGATGACATCTACGATGTGCCCCACATCCGCCATGTCCATGCCAATGGCACGCTGCAGCTCTACCCCTTCTCTCCATCTGCCTTCAACAGCTTCATCCATGACAATGACTACTTCTGCACTGCAGAGAACCAGGCTGGCAAGATCCGCAGCCCCAGCATCCGTGTCAAAGCAGGTGAGAAGCTTTTTTATCCATCTGTCTTTTTTATGTTGTTTGTCACTATAAATAACCCTCCACTTTACATTACATCAACAGTGTTAGTGTTACTATATTCAGTGTCAGTATAAATTAGGTTTACATCTGCACTCTAAATTTATTGTCAGCATTATAGAATGTTGGGTTTAGACCCTGGGTTTACACTAAACATCTGCAGTAACAGCAAAACTTGTGGTGGCCATATTGCTAACCTACATAAGAATGTAAGTTCCACATGGGTATCCCAGTGGCCGCCTGTTGACCTGGCTCCTTTAAAAATGCGAGCAGACGACCACGCAGTGCCACAGACAGTTGGCTGAGTATACCTCAGATTCAGTGCCAAGGTCACTTCTTGTGAGTGGGAGTTTTGACCGCCCAGTGACAGCAAGGGATGTCCACAAACACACACACTCTCTCTTTCACACACACACACACACACACACACACACACACACACACACACACACACACACACACACACACACACACTTATGCCAGCTTGTGCTGATACTGTGCCATTGTCCCTCCTGTCTTCCAGCCTCCATCTGTCCTCAGTGCTCAGAGTTTCTATCTTTCAAAACCTACTTGGTCTACCTATTGCAGATTATTTCTAATGTTCTTGTCAAAAAAGCAAATTTCACTACTGAATACATTTTCCAAGCTCAGTATTTGATCACAAAGGGGGATTAATTACTTACTAACCAGTGGGAATATGGTGATTACTTAAAATCCTTACACTTCTTATTAAGTGCTAAAATACTCCAAAATTCCTCTTAGACCTGACAAGACAGATTATGAGAATACACTAGTTGAAAGTAAACAGCCAATCAGCTTCTTCACTTGATTGTTGCCATGGGTACTAGAAAGGGGAGGGGCAGGGTGTGGTGCCCAGTGTCTCAGGTGGCACTGGAGAATGATGACAGTTGACAGCTCATGGTGTGGCACCATCCCCCTCCCTTTTATCCCTCCATCTCTCACACTCTCTGGCTTTCTTTCATACTCCCTCATTCTCATCCTCCTTTGTTTCCTCATCCACTCCTCTACATGCTGATCATGTGCAGAGACACCTGTGTGGATAGCTTAACATTTATTTTTCTTTTTTTAAGTGGTCTCCATCTTTCTCTCTCTCTCTCTCTCTCTCTCTCTCTCTCTCTCTCTCTCTCTCTCCCGCTCTGTGTTGTTTCTTTCACTCTGTTTCTCTAAATCACACCTTCCCTTAAAGCATATTACATAACCTAATGGTTTATGTACATAAAATTACTTTTTTATGTTACCCGACACATAACAGGTAACATCACCACCTTAACATGCAATTACAATAGTAGAATAAAAATAGCAGAGCTAATTATAAAACAAAGTAAAGCAAAAAAAAAAAAGTTGGTCAAGATGTTTTAAATTAGAGCATGTTTTTAGCATTTTACCAAAAAGTAGGTGGGCATGGATGTTTACTTACAGTATATATTCACCTATCTGCTTCCAGACAGGTACAAAAGCCAAAACGTATGAATTATGCAAGAACTTGTCACATCCAGGGAGTGACCAGTGATGATGGACTTAATGATTTTGCATAGAGGCCAACTAAAGCTTTGGAAATTCTTGTAGCCATTTCCCTCTGTAGTACTTTTTGACAAGAGCACAGAATGAAGTCTTATATGTGAGAAGGTTGTAACTCATTGGTTAAGGCATTGGACTCTGGATCGGAAGGTCATAGGTTCAAATCCCAGCACCACCAAGCTGCTTCTGCTGGGCTCTTGAGCAAGGCCTTTAATCCTAAACTTCTATTCATGCTATAAATGTAAGAGCATGAATTAAGCTCATGACTGCACAGTTGTGTGCCCCATTATAAAAGGGTGTGCTCACTTATGTAACAGTTTTTTTTTCTTTTTCTTTTTTTTCTTTGGTGCACTGAAATGTTTCTGTTTGCTTTTTATTTGGTTCAAATATTGGTGAAAAAAAAAAAAACATACAACTTTAACAGAGGTGTGTAGACTTTTTTATTTCCACTGTACATACTCTGACAAGATTCTATGTTTATAGTGGTGGTAGGAATAGATTTTCATTTGGATGTGAATGTTTTTCTAAATACTTTCAAGGTATTTTGTGTATACTTTTTGGCTTTGGTAGCCAAAAGATAGCTTTGTAGATTTGAGAAATTATGGCAAAAATGGTTTTAAAACAAATTCATGAATTGGGAATAAGCAATTGGGAAAAATTGTAATGTGACTGTCCTTTAATGCACCTTGTTTATTCAACCTGATTTCTTTTTTCTGTCTTCTTGTTGTAAATCACATGAATACATAAATCTGGTATTTGGTTCCTTTCGAGTAAATTATTTAAATGATAGTGATACCTCTGTTCTCTCAGTGCCCATGAAAGCAGAAGGTGCACCAAACTGGGTTTGAGTCTGTTTCTAAGCAACGCATTGAGCACAGTCAAGCATCAGTAAGATTCAAATGAAGGAGTACATTGAGTGATTTGATTTAGGCCTATTAGACCTAAACTATACATAGACATAAACAATATGTAAATACATTGTTACACATTAAAACAAAAACATAATGGCACAATGCAAGTTTTTAGTAGACATGAAGCTACACAACATAATTATATAACACATTAGCCACTTTAACACTACTTATCTTTGGAAATCTGATATACTGTGTATTCCAGGACAAGCAGTCAATCAAGAAGTTAATAAATAATATGAGAATACAGAGGCCAGAGAGCAAGGAACCTCTATTGATTGCTTCTATTGATTCATATCCCTGCCGCATCAGTAAAACGCTGTTTAGTTACCAGTGGACAAAAGAAATGTAGGCTACAAACAAATTATTTATGGCAAAAGTTTATGTATAGTCATATATGGTTAGGTGTATAACACCTTATACTCCAGCCTTGATGATCACACAAGAAAACTGGTTTCTGTCTCTGTGGGGGACAATGTCGCCTGGCACAAACTATTATTAATGACCAAGAAACCATGCCTGCAGGCAAGGCGTTAATTATGTCCAGGTTTGGGTTGGGGGTTGTGCCAATTCTTTGAATTTGTTCCTGCTTCTCTAAACCATTATAGTACCAGCTTATTATTTGTCTCAAAGCATATTATTTGGTAACTGCTTTTAATCATTTTTTCAACTATAATTAAACTAAAGAAAATCTGTTGTATGTTGTTATGAGTGTGAGTAATCAAATCTGTATCTTTTTTTTTTTTTTTTTGGATTTTAAAGAAAATCAAACAACACGATTCCTGCCAGTATGAATCCAAAAGCACTGAGTTTACTATGAGATGTTAAATGTTGAATCTGTACAGGGAATTGCTAGAATGAAAACGCCCTTGCACTGCCTCCCACAAAGAAACACGGGAGCAATTACAATCCCCAGGTAAATAGAGGTTGATGAGGAAAAGACAACAAATTGAAAGTCCAAAATTAAAACAAAATTTCGCACCTCTTCTAATCCATTGCTGGTCCCCAGTTGCACTTTATTCAAAATTCCTTGTTTGTAAACAGTGATTCTTTAATATCTCATCTCTTTCCCACATTGATCTTGTTCTGCTTATGAGGAAATGGTAACATGTCAGGCATTTAATGTTTGTGGGAGTTGCAAGAAATGTGTACACCCAAGTTACGAGTGATTTTTTATTTCGAGATTTAAGAAACTTACATTTTTTATTACAATTACCGACTACAAAAACTTAAAACACACTATATCATAATCATCTAGAAAATTTTATTTACTTATTCTGGAATTGAAATGAAATCTAGGTCCTGAGATTTTGGCTCTCTTTGTTCTATATATTAATTTTCTAATCATTTTTATTTATAATATTTTTACCTTTAACATTATAGAAAACAGATATTACCAAGTGATTGTTAAACCTACTTCTTCTTTTGTTTACACATAGTGTTCAGGGAGCCATACACGGTTCGTGTGGCCGATCAGCGGTCCATGCGGGGCAACGTGGCTGTCTTCAAGTGCCTCATTCCTTCAGCCGTGCAGGAGTATGTCAGTGTGGTCTCCTGGGAAAAGGACACCGTTGCCATCGTGCCAGGTAGGATTGCAGCCGCATACTTTCTTAAATAGTGCTAAGTCTTATTAATGACACAAGGGAATCTGCTTCACTGCAATAGTTCTTGATAGGATGGCGGTTTGACAAATGAAACATACAACATTCTAACAAGGAGAATTGTGGAAGAATGATCACTCAGGCTGAACAATCAATCTGCATTGTATCTAAGTATGTCCATGTGAGAGCAAAATTGTGTGTATATATATATATATATATATATATACATAAACATACTTGTGGTAACGTTAACATCCAAAAAGCTTTTGGACAGCATCATTTTCTATTTCGCTTTTAGGCACATTAATGGAAGTCTATGAAGAAAACATGAATTGATTCTTAATTAAAATGTAGCAGACATCATGTTCTGATTTTAGACTAGCTAGGAGACCTATGCAACCCTCAGTAGGGTTTTACGGAGCATTTGTAATCAGCCTTAATTCATTTGGCTTTTTTAATTTTTATGTCTCCCATTTTGTCTGTATGGAGGAGGTAGGCGAAACGATCCAATTAAACAAAAGTGCATTTTGCCTGTGTATCATAGAAAACAACATAGAATTATCCAGGAAAACAAGAAGCCAAAGGACTTTGTTTCTATTACTCAAATTTAGCCCAAACAGAGCAAGATTATGATGTATTTCTGCATTGCTCACCAACTTAGTGGTGTCTACATAAATTAAATACAAATTCTTTCTGTAAAAATCGAACACACACCTATGCGATATAATACATAAGCTGAGTAAACATTATCATGTAACTTTTTAACATTTGTTAAGGTTTTTATGTTGATTAATGTAATAATTAATATCAGTCAATTACTGTGTAAGGCAATAACTCTACACTTACTTTTTCACTCTGCTTCTTGTGACTTGTTTGAGTTTTAATTACATTTTAATCTCTTCTTTTGTTTTATTAATTTCTTTTTTTAAATAAATAAAAAATATTGAAGGTGGGACTTCTGTGCCAGTCAAGACAAACCACATTTAAATAAACTGTGCACATGCTGTTTTAGTCTTTTCAGTAAGCTGACTGGTAACCTTAATTCAATAAATCCCTGTCCATCTTCTAACTATTGCTGTACCTCAACTTGCATAATTACAGAAAATTTTTATTATTTACTACCCTTAAATAATCCACAAGAATGGTATTCAGGTTAATTTCAAAGAGTTTGAAGCTGACATGAGACCATTACTCAGTAACTATATAGTACTCTTGTACTTATAGTACACTTGTACTATATAGTTACTGAGTAATGGTCTCAAGTCAGCTTCAAACTCTTTGAAATTAACCTGAATACCATTCTTGTGGATTATTTAAGGGTAGTAAATAATAAAAATGTTCTTCAAAAGCTCTTTAAAATGTTCTAAGAGCTTGTAAAATACTATTTGAATCAATAAGATAGATAGATAGATAGATAGATAGATAGATAGATAGATAGATAGATAGATAGATAGATAGATAGATAGATAGATAGATAGATAGATAGATAGATGGATAGATAGATGGATGGATAGATGGATAGATGGACAGACAGACAGACAGACAGACAGACAGACAGACATATATAAGATTTCATATATTCCAGCAGCACAAACATCAAAAAGTATACTAAATGCAATTTACTTTATATATAAAACATAAGGAGAATAAATATATAGACATAATATATAAGGAAACAATGTTTATTTACTCACTGTAAACATTACTTATACATCAACATACTTGAGGTGAATTAAAGTGACAGTGCAGTGCAAACATTATCTAATTGAACATTGTAAACAGTGTAACAGGAGGAGAGTGAAAGGCGGTGCATGTGGTTGTAATTAGTGGGTGCTGGTTCAAATATCATTGAATGAGCTAATCCTAAAACTCGCTCAATGCATAGTATTGTGTAGTTTGATCAATATACCTCCTGTAGGTCTCCATTCTACATCTGAGCTGAATGAGTCTTTTGCTAAATAAGCCCAGCTATTTTATAAGTAGGTCATGGAGGGGATGCTGTTTATTGTACAGAATAGCTGTGAGTTCACCGAGTGTCCTCTTTTCCACCACCACCGCAAGACTGTCCAGTGAGCAGCCCAAGACAGAGGAAGTCTTCTTCATCAGCATGTCCATATTGCTACAAATAAGGCACTGGCTACCACAGGCTGGTAGATGATCTCCAGCATCTTACTGCAAACATTATAGAAATTAAACTTCCTCAGAAACTAGGATCTGCTCATCCCTCTTCTGTACACAGCCTCTAAGATGAACTTTCAGTCCACCAAATGGTAATAAGATGATGGTTGTGGTCATCTGCCACTTGTAGTCTTTGGTCTTGGCCACATTAAGAAGCAGATCATTTATCCTGTATCCTGTGTTATGTTTTCTTTTTGTATCAGAGGAGACCGGAAGCAGAGCTGTTCATCAGGTTTCTGTACTCCTCCTTCTGTCCATCCCTGATGCCCCCAAAAACTGTAGATTCATCGCAATTTTTTTTTTAAATGGCAGAGGTACTGAAAGAGTGAAAAGGCAATGGAAGAACACTGTTCTCGTTAGTGCTCTGGTGTTGCTCAGTAGGTTAATAGACTGGCAGGAACCACAACCTAGGGTCTGGTCGACAGGTAGTCAGAGACCTAGGAGATCATGGACATGCCCATCTGCTTCAATCAGGAGAGGTTGAATGGTGTCAAAGAAACTTGAAAATGTAAGAAAGATACAGTATATAACTGCATCATCCACACCTATCTGTTCTTGGTAAGCAGACCAGAGGATCCACAAAACCACTAGTATTTTAAGAACTTTCATGGCATGTGATGTGAGAGCTATGGGTCTGTAATTGTATAGAGATGAGGGAATTATCTTCTTTGGTAGAGGAACCAGGGACTTGCACTTGATAAAGGCTCAGGTTGAGGAGGTGCTGGAGGTTTACACACAGTTGGTTAGGCTCCTAGTACCCTTGTCCTGATTTTGTCAGGCCCCACAGGTTTTCTACTAAGCTTCAGCTTTTCTATCGCTCATCTCTCTCCTATTCGGGCTAGGACCTGGCACAGATAGGTGTGGGGGTGACAAAAAAGGCAAGGTGATGAAGCATGAACTGTTGTAAGGTGAGCAGGAAAGAATTGTTGCAGACAACTGGGCACAAAAAGTTATTTGATCTAGACTATTAAGGGATGTTGAAAAATGGTGTTGGTGAAGATAGTTGACCATAAAAGCACAAAGACCATGGAAAATACCTGGAGATGTCAGCTATTATCAGAGAAATTAGTTTGAATGAAGGACAAATTAGTAAAGCAATGCCTTGTACATTTAATTACTATTATTAATTAACATAGAAATTATTGAATCTAATGATTACATAATTATATTTGATTTATTTAAATTACATAGCATTAATGATGTTTCATAAAATATTTGATAATATAAAATTAAGGATTTAGATATAAATAGATTTGAAATAAATTGATCTACTGGTAACTAGACATTAAATTGATGTAGGTCTATAGTTAATTAATTAATAAATAGTAAATTACATTTGTTTTTGTTTTTTTATATTTGGGCATCCCTTACTAGACATAACTTTACTAGTCAAGCACTTAATTTGGACCCAGTTGTTAAGGGAAGAAAGCTGTTGTTAAAGTAAAAGTGGTCAGTTAAAGTGGTCAGTTAACTAATGCTGGTACAGCAGGACTTGAATGCAGCATTTGCTATTATTGACACTGAAATCTTCTTGTAAAGGTTTGAAGAGTTTTTGCCTGGTTCAGATTTTATATTACAGACTGTTACTGGGGCAGAATGAGGCAGACCAGTGGGACATCTCCTCTCAATTCAGAGGAGCCAAAGCACTAATTTCAGGCTGTCCCAGATTGCCAAGCTCCTCCACGTGTCATGGGAAGTAAACCCAAAACCCTGTGTAGAATCCTTATTTCTAATACTTTTCATCATAACCTTTTTTTGTGTAGGTCACCCAAAGTAAGTAATCACAGGCAGCAAAAGGGGAATAGACTGTTCTCTTTTTTTAATTCTGTATGAGATTCCAGGGAACTAAGGCAACAACAGAGGCAATGCTCCAATGCAGCAAAGATAAGATAAGATAAGATAAGATAAGATAAGATAAGATAAGATAAGATAAGATAAGATAAGATAAGATAAGATCAAAAACCATGAATGGCCTAGTGGTGATCATTTTTATTTTACATTTTTATTTTAAAATGTAACCCCTACGCAAACATACAGGACACATCTCCAAAATCAAATATCAAATTATTTTCTTGATTAGAAACTAGACACACCCGTGATGAAATATCAACTTTCAATTTTCACACCCACTTTTAATGGTTTTTACTTTAAGAAATAAAGTGGACAGAACTCTTGCTGAGCTCATAATTGCAATGATTGCATATAGCAGTGATTAAGATACTTTAAGATACTCAAAAAAATGTCAAGGCAAAGCCTTCTTTAAATCAGCCAAACACATGCAGACTGGATGCAATGATTTCTATAATACTTCCTTAAAAATGTGTCAAAAATAATATGCGGGTTCACTGTTACAAAGTATGGTAAAGCCTGCATTGCTTTTTCAGAATTTTTTATGCCAAGTCCAAGTCACAGTATACATTGCATGCCATCTCTTAATAGCCATTCGACCCACCCCTTAATCTTGCAGGTGTTTTTTTTTTTTTTATTTGTAATTTTTAATACCTTTATCACATTTGTTGCCAGGTGCCCTTATTCAGAGCAACCTAAAATGTTCTCATTTATACAACTGAGCAGTTGAGGATTATTTAAGGGCCCAGCAGTGTTAACTTGGTGTTACTATGATTTAAACTCATGACTATTAAATCAGAAGGCAGCATCTAAACCATTCACCTACCATTCAATATGGCGGTGTCTGAGTGGCAGCATGTTGCAACAGCTTCCTCTTCACTATCACTTCAATTTCTGTATGAGCTTGTTCAAATACATGTGTAGCCCAGTCAGCAGGCTGTAATCTGCAGACACTAACATCATACCTGGCTCTATAACTCTAAATTTGGCCTGCAACAGCTTTCATGGAGGACTTAAGAATTGCTGACCTTTCCTCTCAGATCTGTTCATCAAGTCTGCCCATATTGGAAACATTGAGATCTGATTTACAGTTTGGATGGCACAAACATTGGTGCAACATTATATGGTGGTTTCTAATGTTCTTCATGTACCCAACATCTCTAAAACTGATATAGAGAAACATAGCTAAAATTAGAAATGCACTCACCTTTTATGCTTGAGAAAATAGTACATACTTATACTAGTTATAGGTTGTAACATGTTGCTGGCTGGCTGCCTCTTTATGTAAGCTTCACCAGAAAGATCACCAGAAGCATTATAGCTCACCCTGAATCGTTTTTTCAGTTCGCATCTCACAGCCAGCAAATAATGTATCAACGCTAAACTATGGAATTAATGTGATACCATGCACAGTTTAATTATTTTTACTCGTAAAAATGTTTAAAAACATGACAATATCTGGTACATGGTAATACTATGCTGTGTAAATTGACAGCAGCTACATCTTCATTTATGGAATTTGGCAGATGCCCGTATACAAAGCAACATACCAGTTGAGGTTTAAGGGCCTTGCTCAAGGGCCCTGCAGTGGCAGCTTGGTAGTGCTGGGATTTGAACTTGGAACCTTTTAAGCCAGGCTCTATTACCTTAACCACTGAGCTATCACCTTCCACCCACAGTACCTCTAACAGAAATGACAGAAATATGAATGTATTTCATAGTTAATAATCAAACCAAGGCAGATGGAAAACCATATTCAGCTAAAATAATTCAGAGGAGCATCTTGAATTATTGAAAAATTTTAAATGATTTAAAGAGTATTTTCTAAGTTTCTTGTTTTTAGAAATTATGGATAATACTCTATTAAGTAATGTTATGTTTTAGTGCTTAACTTGTTTAGTGTTACAATATATTTAAATGTTGAAGGTCATGAGTGTCAGATGTCAGAGTTTCAAGAATAGCAATGTAATATATATATGTAGTTTCAGCCCTATTTGTGAGTGTGTGTGTGTGTGTGTGTGTGTGTGTGTGTGTGTGTGTGTGTGTGTGTGTGTGTGTGTGTGTGTGTGTGTTATATTGATTTACTGATTTGCTGTTAGATATGTGTTCACACATGATATTTTACTGTGGATGTAAGATAACAGTTAATGTAGATTTAATATACACAGGGTGTGTGTGCGGTTACACTCGTAAAGCATTATTGACTTTTACTGCATTCTCCCATTCTTTGTTGTGTTGTGTCCAGCTGTGGTTTGCCTCTTAATTGATTAACTGGTTGTATAATAAATTAATAAAAGGTCACGCTTTCATATCTGCAAAACAACACTATGCTCTTTGACTTATTTAAAGATGATCATCGATAGAACGGCAATAATGATGAGAAAATTATATAATTGTCTGTTTAGGACTAGGATTTATTCTTTATTGTTTGTTCTTCTGTTTTCTGGTATCCAGATATTTTATATCTACTTGTAACACTTGTATAGCTGTGCTTCCTTCTGTTTTTTTTCCACCTCATTTAATTGTCCCTAAATTAATACCATTAGTAAACGGTACACCTTATTATATTATGATGTGTACCATTACTTTTCCCATTTCATTGACATTGACACACACCTATGCACATATTGGTTTTTCTCTTGAGAGTTCTAAGTTAAGATATAATGAAGTGTCTGGCAAGCTTTTGGATTACATTTACTCTATTGATAGATATATGGTAATGACATGTTAAGACCTTTAGATTTAAAATAAGTGAGTCACTCCACATAACATGGTGAAGAAAGTAACAGAAAAGGGGGAAAATATGCTTAAATGATCAAAACTGTATTTAATAAAATTACCAAAATGATTTTTTTGACAGTATTGCATTCATTAGATACATATAGAAATTAATAAAAAAAAATATTATGCAGTATATTTATTCAGTATATATACAACATATTTTAACATGTTAACAGTTTGGGAAAATATTTTAGAAATCTGAACCACTGGAGTATATTGAAGGTGCTCTAATGGATTTTATATCCATCAGTACCAGATTAATTACATGACTTTTTTAAATCTCAAGTGATCAGGAATGCCAATGGTCAGTACACAAATATTTACAGGACATGATTCAAAATCCATGTTGGTAAATAAAACATTTAGAGCAGGAATTGAACTCATTATATAACTATGGTAGCATTCAGGACAATGTTAATAAGAAAATATTAAAGTAAAATGGTAATAGTTTATTTTGATTAAGTGGCAAAATGGAAAGTAAATAAACAGAAGAAAATTCTGTTTCTCCCCTTGCCTGCACAACAGCATACATTCTTCTAGGTAAACTTGCACACAGTTTCTAAAGGAACTCGGCTGGTAGGTTGTTCAAACATCTTGTAGAATTAACCACAGATCTCCTGTAATGGGTGCTGCATCAAATCTTTCTGTCTGTTAATGTAATCCCAGACAGATTTGATAATGTTAAGATGAGGGCTCTGTAGGAGCCAAACCATTACTTCCAGAACTCCTTGTTCTTCTGTAAGTTGAAGATAGTTCTTAACATTGGCTGTAATTTTGGGGTCGTTGTCCTTCCAATCAAAAACCTCCCTGATGGTACTGCACAGTGTAAAATATCTTCCTGTATTTCTCACCATTGAGAACATTAATCCTGACCAAACCTTTAATTCCATTTGCAGTCCGAAACTTTAAAGGAACCTCTATGATACTTCACTGTTGCCTGCAGACACGTATTATTGTACTGCTCTCCAGCTATTCAGTGAGCAACTTGCTTCCAGCTGCAGCCAAATATTTCCGATTTTAACTCATCATTCCAGAGCACCTGCTGCAATTCTTCTGCACCTGAATAGAGCCCGTTAGCCTTGTTTCCATGTTGGAGGTAAGGCTTTTTGGACACAATTCTTCTATTAAGAACACTTCTGGACAGATTTCCCAGGACAGTGGATGGGCTTACGTAGGTCCTACTGGTTTCCACCAGTTCTTTGCTAAAGTCACTGCTGGACATATTCTGTTAAAGGGAAGTAAGCAAATGTGTTTTTTATTTTGCTGCATTAAGTTTCCTTGGCCAAACCACTGTGTCTCTGGTCCTAAACATTCCCAATTTCTTTATGCTTCAAAATTGAATGGAACATCTTGAAACCTCTCTGCTTTAAAATCTTTTACCTGGGAGAGACATTGCTGATGCAGAATAACTATCTTGTGTCTGTGCTTAGTCTTTCCATAATGTATGACATAATACTCCCTTCCAGATCTCACCTTAGGCTGTGTTTACACTTGGCATGAACATACGATCTGTGTCTGGATGTTGTCCACATACACATTGAAAAAAAAAGTGTAAACGTGCTTCTTATCGGAATGTTTTCCAATCAGCGTGTCCTGGTCCGAAAGTAGTCGAGGACACATTGTGCTCGGCTCTTAGTGAAATGTGAAAGCAATCCAGCCACCATGTCTGCATTTGCAGGTCAACATCACGCAAAAACCCCACCCTTATACTACCGCTAAATGCAGCTGTGTGGTTTTCAGTACAATCAAGCGTGGAGTACATTGCAAATATAGAGGTAAGTTTGCCTGCGCACCTGAAAGTTGCAGAAACCCACCATTTCAGGTCCACTCTGCACCAGGTCCATCTTCTGCAGACCTATTTAAAGATCTGATCAGTTATCCAGATAGAAAAGTCAGTTGATTTTGCCAAGTGTAAACGTGCCCCGTCCTGATTGATGCACGTTAATGCCAGTGTTAACGAGTGAAGTGAAAACTTGGAGCCACTGAGTAGATAATGTCTGTTCAAGCTAAGTTGCTCTGCATGTTAAGGCACAACATTCACAGAGTAGAATTAGAAAGGGAATATGGAGCAACCGACATGAGAATGAAGAGTTCTCTCGGTGAGTATCAGTAATCAGCATTCTCTTTAGTGGAGCATGCAGCCACTCCAGCTGCTCCTTTAGCTCCTGTCACCATTTTGTCACATCTCGCTCTTTTTCGCATTACTCAGAACAGCAGCATCAAAAGTCAGCAAAGCAAAATGATGGAGATAGCAAGAAAGTTTTCAGGTTGCTGAATTATGCAAAAAGGGATGGAGGAGTGGGTGAAAGCAGTATGTCTGGACAGATAGATGGACGAAGTGGGAGAGGGAACAAGCAGCTCTAAAATCCTGATGTGACTTGATCTCTGGAGAGCTAAGGGAAGATGGCTATATGTTTGACCATTAAAGATGCATGCTCTTTCCATCGCCCCTCCCTTAGTTATTTATTTATTTCATCCCTGTTATTCCATTAACAGTGAGGCATGAAACACAAATAATGTGTGTTTTTGTGTGTATTATTCTAGTTTTATGTGTTTGTGTGTGTTATGAGGGACACAGAGACATTTACTTATTAATGTGTGTTTACAGGCTGAGGTTACTGTAGTAGTGGTGACAGTGGCAGAATACAGGATTGAGCTTGTTTATTCATGGTCGTGTTTGGATGTATTACAGAGAGAGCAGGTGCAAAGCATCACTTGCATGTTTGGGGAAAGACATTGCAGTGCACCCAAAAAGAGAAAAAGAGAGAGAGAGAGAGAGAGAGAGAGAGAGAGAGAGAGAGAGAGAGAGAGAGAGAGAGAGAGAGAGAGAGAGAGAGAGAGAGAGAGAGAAAGACAGAAACAGCTACACAATTTATTCGAAAGCAAGGTGGTACAAGTGTTTTTTTCTAGTGTGTATCCATTTTAATGACAGACAGACAGACAGACAGACAGACAGACAGACAGACAGACAGACAGACAGACAGACAGACAGACAGACAGATAGATAGATAGATAGATAGATAGATAGATAGATAGATAGATAGATAGATAGATAGATAGATAGATAGATAGATAGATAGATAGAAAAATGCATACATATATATAATGATAGTGAGGTCATGAGAAAGAGATGGAAAGATGAGAAGACTGAGATAGGAAGCAAGGGAGGAGGACTGTGCGAGACAAGAATTTCAATGGCACTCCAATCATGCAGCCATGCTTGTTAGCCTTGGTAAAATTTGCATAGAGCTGTGGTGCATTCATTTGGCTCCCACAGAAGATGGCGTCTCCTCTGTGCTTCTATCTGGCTGTGCATTAATCTTCTACATCGCATTACTTGCTTAATATGAATTTGTAAAAATTTTTACTCGAGTAAATATGCACTGTGGGTGTGTGTTAACAATCTTATCTTCTCTTACTCCAACATTTCATGTATTGCAGACTGGATTGGAATAAGAGAAATATGTGTGCATGTGTGAGCGCATGCGTGTGTGTGTGTGTGTGTGCCGTAGTGTGTATAAGTAAGACTAACCAAATGCTAACAAAAAATCCTTAATGTTGATTCTATTAAAATAATCAATAAATAATTGATTAATAAAAAATAAAAAAATAAGCATAAGCTGCATATTTACTTTGGGAAATGTTGGAATCTGGCTATAAACATACAAACCACAGGGGCTTTCGTAAATTTATTCTCTCTGTATATTTGCCAGTCTCTCTCTCTCTCTCTCTCTCACACACACACACACACACACACACACACACACACACACACACACACACACACACTCTCACTGTTTTAGGGCTAGGGGGTCGAGTACCCAGTTTGCTCAGGTTACATGTTCTTCTTGTATCTGTGAGGCTTCCCTTGTTTCTTCCCACCTCCCAAGTGTGCAATCACAGCTGTGCATGGTGCACTGGAAAAGACAACCATTTCCATACACCGAGAGTTCTTAAAAAACAACTAAATAATTTGTTTTTCTTGATCTTATTATTTTTGGTAGCAAAGAAATTAAGTACACAGGGACATCTTCTTACTGGCTTAATATTGATTATTACAGCAAATATACACTATATAAATAATGCAATATAAAAGACCCCTGTTTTAGATTGAAATGTTTTTGTGTGTTTTTTTTTTTTAGGCAATACTGAAGCCTTAAGTTGTTTTTGTACTGTATTGATGTATAATGAGTATTAATCAATGTATGACTCTTAATTCGAGATAATGTGAGAACTACATTAGAGTGTTTATTTGAACATTTCTTTTCTGCCAGGTCTGATTTCTTTCCCTCAATCTGCATGAATAATT
>JBCEWE010000346.1:2605410-2829732 GCA_039877035.1 Silurus lanzhouensis
AAGTTCAAAAAGACTTTTAGTGACATTTGTTCCCCCCTGAAAACATGTCCACACACACATACACACACACTCACCCGTTTTATGCCTACTTCTCCTACACAATAGATAGATGAAAATGTGTTTAAAGTTGAAATTTCTGGTACTAGGAACAAACATAAGCTTATGCAAGATGTCTGCCTCATGCATCATCATTCATTCAGGGCTTTGATCGGGGCACATGCAGAAAAGAAAAACGTGAGATGTGTATGGTACAATACCTTAAATAGAGGGGGCAGTATTATAGTGTGATTTGGCACAATATCTGCAGCATATAACAGTGCTATGTCTCAAATTTGATAATGATGTACTAAGCTGCATAAAAATAAAAATCCCCAATTCACAATATCTGAAACCTCAACCCTATTTTTAATTCAAGTTTTCTTTAGCTAAAAATGAAAGCCTTAGGACTACAATGATAAAGAATAATTTGCGCTTAAGTCTTCATTAAATCAAGTGGCTTTCTTGTGATTTCAGCAATATACACTCTCAATAACCCAGGCACTCCACAAATAAACCCAAATTAACAGAAGATAACACTAAACTAACTCAAACAACCAGAACAGGATATTACATAAATTGCACATGCTCAATGTGATATGTATGTGTAAATAAATGGTCCCTATAATCATTAATACTGTACATGTATTCATTTGGTGATGATTAAGCAGCAGTTTTAGAACAAGTGATAACTTTAGTTAATGGGAGGTGGGAGCTCAGTGGTTAAATACTCTGGGTTATTAATCACCAAGCTGCCACTCATGGGGCTCTTGTGTAAGGTTCTTTAAAATCACCTTTTTTACCTTTAATATAATAGATTTGTGAACTAAAGAATCAAATTAATGAATTCATTATAATTAAAAATTTGAGAAATAACTCATCATGATGCCCATAAGCTGAAACGTTCCTGTTTATATAGTCACACTATTCAATGTCACTAGCATCTCGATGACAGCTGGGTCTAATTATATAATTGTTTCTATGATACCAGAAAAACTATACCTTTTGCATAGGGTTCCTCTAAAAGTTTCTTCCTTGTGCTGAATCAGGAAGATTTTTTTAGATCTTCTTTGCTTGGTCATTAGATAAACATGTACATATTTAAAATTTATATTTGGAATTTATCAATTTAAGCGAAACATTTGAAAAAGTTGCCTAGTGACAAATGATAAATAGCACTATACAAAGGAAATTGAACTGAATATAGCTAAACTGAAATGATCTTAAAGTGTTTTTGATAGTGATCTTTTTTTAATTGTTCTTTTTATGTATGTGTTGATATTTTTGGTTTGATCCATTTTCTTCTGTTTGCACTGTGTTGCATTTAAGCTAGCAACCAAATTCTACCAATAACAAGATCAAATCTGCACTCGAGTGCAGACTGACAATTTGTCTTTATAAAAACCTTACTTTTTAAAGAGCTCATAGAAGCTGATTTGACTGGATATTGTTGCAACCTAACTGCACCTTTTTATTAATGTATGTAATCAAACCCAACCCATTTTTTTACACCAATTAGTGAGTATGTAGTCTCATACAACCTCAATACTCATCAATACATGCTGGAGGTAATGCATATTCATGTATCTCAAAATATATGTATAACAATATTTATATAAAATGTATATATATATATATATATATATATATATATATATATATATATATATATATATATATATATATATATATATATATACACACCCCCTCTCTCTCTCTCTCTCTCTCTCTCTCTCTCTGTGGATGATAAATGTTTCACTTTGTCTAGTCATGAATAATACAGTTTTTTAAGTGCTGCTGTGGGACTTACCAGTCTTGTCTTTTAGTGCTTTTTTTCTTTACCTTTATTTGTTCTGTTGCTTTTGGAATGAGGTTAAATCAAAATGGGGAAAAAAACAGAGAAAAGCACTTAAAGCTCATGGTTTTAGTACAGGCATCACCTGTGGATCAAGATGTGTGGGTGCAGACAGTGATTTCACAATCATTTTAACTGTTGCTGCAGGGGAGCACACATACTATGTTTAGAAATTGGCTGTATAAACTCTATGGAAACAAAATCTGAAGAAATTAGATAGCAGAAGTGTCCAGTCCTACTCTCCAAGGGGCAAAGCTGCTGCAGGATTTAATTTCAACTGAACAAATACTTGATACTTGACTAAAGGCTGAGATTCTCTTTAAAAAAAATCTGTTATCTGTTTGTTTGGAGCAAAAACCTGAAGGCATACCGATCATTTTTGCAGAAAAGATTGCATGACTCTAACGTGGTAAGTAAAAAAAAAGACTATAGTAAAAAGCCTACAGACATAACAACTAAAACCTATTCAGCATACCATGCTTTTGTAAATCTTGACATTTTCCCTAAAGTATTCCAGCTGGAGCAAACCACCGGAGAACAGCCAGAGGAGCAAAATGGACAGAGTAGCAGAGGACAGAAAAGACGAGCAGAAATAATAACTGAGATAGAAATATCAGAGGAATAATGTGAATTGAGTAAGAAGAAGAAGGAAAGTGGCCTAACTGTGAAGGGCAGGGTGACTGACAGTAATCAGCCAATCAGTTATGTGTGCTTTAATCCAGGACAGTACCTTGCTTTTGTGTGTGTGAGTGTGTGTGTGTGTGTGTGTGTGTGTGTGTGTGTGTGTGTGTGTGTGTGTGTGTGTGTGTGTGTGTGTGTGTGTGTGTGTGTGCCCATGAAGCATATGCTCTTTGTCAATGTAAAGTGCACTATGAGTAAAGGGCTATAGGCAGCATGAGACAGGCTTTTTTGTATCACTGTCACTCACAGACACACTTACACACAGACATTGACATACTTCAGCTTGACACATATTTGGCCATCTGTCCCTTTCTTTTAGCCCTTCCCTGAGTGTGTTTTTCTCTGTCTGAGTGTCTGTGTACTGCCCTCTCTCACATCAAATCTATGGATGGCACATAAAACTTGGCCTCCAGCCTAGCCTGATCACCTCTCTTTCTCTCTCTCTCTCTCTCTCTCTCTCTCTCTCTCTCTCTCTCTCTCTCTCTCTCTCTCTCTCTCTCTCTCTCCCTCTCTCTCTCTCTCTCCCTCTCTCTCTCTTTCTCCTCTTTTCCTCTATCTATCTGGGTGAGTGTGTGCCTGGTAGTGGCTGCTGCCACACTACCTAATTGGCTCTGTCACTGTCTGTTATGTCCAGAGCAGAAAGAGGAAGCGGAATGGGGGTCAGAGAGTATCTCTGCTAAATGCTCAGGAAATGGCATGGGGTAATTTGGTCAGGTTAAAGGGCAAATAGAAAATAGAGTGTGTCAACTAGTATGTTGAAATGTGAAATTAAATATTTTATTTAACAACATCAATAGTGTAAGCTGAGTTGTAATACATCCCCCCCCAACACACACACACACACACACACACACACACACACTCACCTAGAGGTCCACCGCAACATTCTCACATTCTATTAAGCATGTGTGCATGCACACACACACACACACACACACACACACACACACACACACACACACACACACACACACACACACACCTATTAGGGAAGAGGCAGACTGTGCGTTCTGCCAGCTCTCTATGTAATCCCTCAGACAAATTACAAGCTCTTCTCCTCCTACATCTCCTCCCTCCTTTTGTGCATTCGCTCTCTCCTTCCAGCAGCAATTGGATTTGGATTAGATGGTTTTCCCTCTTTCTCTTTTATTCTTTCTTTATTTGGCTAAAGATGAGTCTGCTGGAGGAGATTAGCGTTAACACAAGAGAGAAATCACATTTAATGAATAATGTCTTCACTGTCTCCAAACTACCCCCTCTTGTTGTTTTTTTTTATTTTTATTTTTTTATGTCCGTCAGTGTTTGCACTAAAAAGGGGAACAATAATGAGAACAATCATCTTGTCTGCACACAAAGAAATACACATGGGTCATAGATGGGTCAGATCTCTCATGCTTCCATCCTCCATATAACAAGCATCAAAATATCCATTTAAAATGCATCTGAATGGTGAGTAAAGAATTAGAAAATTAGAGTGTATTAGTGGTTAGTTCTTAAGTAACGTATGAGTGCAATGCAATGCCTCTATTTAAATTGTAAGCCCTTTTTTACATTTTTTAACCCTACACTTCAGGACACCTGAAAAACACCAGAAAAACTCAGGAAAGAAATGGCAGCACTGTCAACATTGTGTAAGAATTCTGACTCTGACAGTTCTACTTCACAGAATTCTGCATTGCAAAAAAAAAACCCCCAAAACTCCCACTTGTACATCTTTTTTTTTTTTGCTTTATCCTGCAGGATTATACAAAATCATTAGGAGTGCAAATCTTAATCAAATGTATTTTTTATTGCTGTCAGCTACATGGGATTTTAGACACCTCAGCAAAGTGCCAGTACTATTTGTACTATGTAAAAAAATGTAAATGTGTTTACAGTGCCCCTTTATGTCTGCGTTGGAAGGCATCATAGAGTCTTCTCGACTTAAGTACCTGATGGACTTACGACCGTTTTTTCGGTCCCTATCTACTGGGGTCTACCTATACATTGATTTTAATGTCATCATCATAATATCATTTTAAATACACATATAAAGTCATGTAGCAATCGTTTGTACTGTAATAGGTAAACAAAAGCTTTAAATGCAAAAAGACAAAATTAAATATACAGTTTTTCTTTTCTTACATGTATGTAATCACCAGTCCTTCTTCACAGGAGAATTTTTTGTAATAATAAGCTCCACTCTTCTGAGAAGATGTTCCATTACATTTTGGAGTGTGGTGGCGTTAATCAAGCACTGATGTAGGGTGAGGAGGCCTGGGCTGTGGTCAGTGTTTCAATTCACCCCAAAGGTGCTCAATAGAGTTGCGGTCATTGCTTTATAAAAGGCCATTAATTTATGATTTTCCACTTCAATCCATGTAAACCATATCTTCATGAAACTGGCTTTGTGCATAAAGGATTATTTTGCTGTAACAGGTTTGTGTCTCCTAGTTTAAATTAGGGTAAAATGCAAAGTTACCACACACAGAGACATCCTATACAATTGTGGATAAAAGTGTGAGGAACAACCTATTATCTAATACTTTTGGCCATACACACAGACACACATTAGCACCTAGGGGAAATTTAGCATAGCCAATATACCTCCTGTCTTTTTTTTTTTTCAGAGATTGAAATTAAATGAAAACCCTGAAGTGAACCCTGATGAACACTTCACACAGACAGTAAACTGAGCTCAGGAGCGAATTGGACACCCCGAAGCCACGAGGCTGCAATGCAAGACACTGCCTAGCTGAAAAACATTTTACTAACTGTAGATGCATTTTATTTATCCTAGAAGGCATAGAAGGGAGGATATAAATTTTATCAGAATTCCTTTGCGATTGGACTAAAAGGATTCAAAATAGTCCCAAGCACACTTTCACACTATCCAAAGTGATGTGTGATATTTTTCCATCTCCGAAGTAGTCATCAGCTCCCTGCATCAGAGACTAATAAATGTATTACTTGACTAGTTGGCTAACCAATGCATACCATATGCTGTGTGTGTGTGTGTGTGTGTGTGTGTGTGTGTGTGTGTGTGTGTGTGTGTGTGTGTGTGTCTGTGTCTGTGGGGGTGGGAGTGGGAGTGGGTGTTGGTTGTAAATGAAAGGATGCTGTAGGCAGAGGTGGCAAAAGTACACACATCCTTCATTTAAGTAGAAGTACAGATACTCATGTTTGTACTCAAAGTTGTACTGACTACACTTTTTTACTTAATTTACAGTAAAGAAGTTTGGGCTCTGACATGTACTTAAGTAAAAAGTAGTCATTACTACTACCTGTTTTAGTGTCACGCTGGTAACCAGACCTCACATCATATTAATATAAGGGTTGTTAACCTATTAAAATATTTATTTGTGATTCATTTGCACGACCGCATGAGTTAACTCACGATCAATCACAACTTAATCACACATTTTTATCTGTTCTAAATCTACCCTGAATTTACACTTTCCAAGTTTTTAATACTCTAATCAACATGGACATGGACAAATATTGATGCTTTATGCTAATGTATGTTTATTATTAGTAAAAGCAAACTTAACATAAGGCATAAAGACAAAGAATTCTTGTAAATGTTTTATAGTAATTATGGTGTTTAAAATTACGTAAATCAGCAGGACACCAAACAGGACCTTTTCTATGTTTCCACATGGATGGTTAATGAGGTCATACCGGAGAAACTGTACCTCTTCTAACTTTCATACTGAATTTATAAACAATATTTGTATTTGATGTGAATTAGTATAATTAAATGTAGACATTTTGAACTTTCTATTCATATATTTATTATGTCTGTGAGGTAAGTATTCACAGAGATGTAGGTTGTTAAATTTGTGTCTGTGAAGAGAGATGACAGAGACGGCAGAGAGCGCCCCCTGTTCCTTTTTTTTTCATTTTACAAAAGCACAGCGTTTTTTTGTTGTTATGAGTGTGTACAAATAAAAGTAGACCCTTTACAGATTTGGACCCAAGACGGTTAATTGTGTGGTTAAATACGGTTAAATAGTGAAGTAAAGTACTGATACCAGAAAAATCTACTTAAGTACAGTAATGAGGTACTTGGCTCTAGGTGAATAAGTAAAAGGTATAGACAGCAAATAGATCCTTTAACCCAGGCAATAAATAATAATACTGATAGACCCAAATCATACCCAGCACATATATCATTGGTCTACATTAGAAAACAAAGTTCTTCTTTTGAGTACATCAGATTGCTGTTTTTAATGGCGTATAAAACTTAGCTCAATGTTTGTTTGCAGATATGCTTGCAAAAAAAGGAAATGTTGCATGTGTGTAACCCACACAGTTGTCAGACATAGATAGGCTGCCTGTGTGTGTGTGTGTGTGTGTGTGTGTGTGTGTGTGTGTGTGTGTGTGTGTGTGTGTGTGTGTGTGTGTGTGTGGTTGTCAGGTCACTATGTACAGTGTGTGCCACAAGGCTGGGTAATAAGGAGGAACCTGTCAGCTCACTTAATGCAGCTAATGTGTTCTAGAGCCAGGGATATGGATCCAACCCATCAGTGTGCATACATACACTCTTACTCACACACACACACACACACACACACACACACACACACACACACACACACACACACACACACTTCTCTCTCCTTCACTCTGTCACAACACTGTCACAATTTTCTGTGGCTCCCTTACCTCACTCGTCATGCCTATTCATGCTCTTGCTGCCTCTTGTTTTTTCTCCCTTACTGCATAATTGGTAGCACACTATGAAACACTGGTGCTCACAATAAAATAATATGTCAGGTCAAAAAAAAAAATTCCTGCTTAGAAGATATCTTATGCTCCAGTAATCATTGTATGCTTAAAAAAACAAGTTGAATGTCAGATGTGCATAAGCCAAAATATCATCCATGGGGGAGGAAAGCATATACAATGAAAAATAAGACTGAAAAATATTGTGCATCTCTACACACAAACATACAACATAGAGTACAATGTAGAAAATTTGATTCTTTATATTCAAAGTGCATAAATTTGGTTTCTGTATAGCTCTGTGTGTGCAAATCGAGCAAATACAGAAGAAAAATAATTCAAGGGCATACTGCTATAATATAAAGTATAAAATAATTAATGCTGGACTGAACCATGTGAAACAGTTACTGTCACCACACCAAAGGTGATTATTTTCCAACAGTGGCATGACAATAATTCTATTAGTCTTATAACATAGCACTTTGCTATTTATTGGAAATGTTTAAATACATTAAGGAATAGCATTTACTTGTTAAAATAGCTATACCTATACAGTGCATATGATATAATGAAAAATGTGCTTCATCAGACCAGGCCACCTTCTTCCATTTCATGTTTCATAGTCTAGGTCTGATGCCATTGTAGGAGCATTTGGTAATGGACAAGGGTCAGCAGGGCCACTCTGATTAGCCTATTTGCTGTGAATTGCAATACACATACAGTACAGACCAAAAGTTTATATATATTATATATACAGTACAGACCAAAAGTTTGGACACACCTTCTCATTCAAAGAGTTTTCTTTATTTTCATGACTATGAAAATTGTAGATTCACATTGAAGGCATCAAAACTATGAATTAACACATGTGGAATTATATACATAACAAAAAAGTGAACTGAAAATGTCATTTTGTAGGTTCTTCAAAGTAGGCATCAAGAGAATGCCAAGAGTGTGCAAAGCAGTAATCTAAGCAAAAGGTGGCTACTTTGAAGAACCTACAATATGACATATTTTCAATTGTTTCACACTTTTTTGTTATGTATTTCTTCTTTATTTTCATAGTCATGAAAATAAAGAAAACTCTTCGAATGAGAAGGTGTGTCCAAACTTTTGGTCTGTACTGTACCTTTTTTAAATTTTCTGATATAGTAGTTCATCTGTAGGATTGAACTGTGGTCTCCCACAGGCATCAGTGAGTCTTGACTGTTCTAACCCAGTTGACTAGCCATCACAATTCTTTGCTTGTCAAAGTCCAGATCCTTACACTTACCCATGTGGCAAACAATCATCAATTTTGAAAACTGATTGTTTAAATATGTAATGAGATAACAAATCTTATTCATGTTACCTATCAGTGATTTTAATGTTATGGATGATTCATCGAATTAAGAGAGATGGAGAGGTGCAATATTACACACTTGATACTTTTGTTTTTAGAGCATATGATCAAAGGGAATACCAAAAAGTGTCAAAACGTATTGTTGAATCGAACAGTTAGGATCCAAATTCCTAAAGGGGCAGCTATTAATGCCAAGTATAAGCACAACCAGAATTTCTTTACCTTTTGTAGGCACAGTGACCACTCTCAGAATATATTCATTACTTTAATTTGTTAAATTAAAATTCAGATTTAACAAGTTATATTTCAGGTATTCAGATCAAAACTATGAATAAATAAACTGGTATACTAATGTAAAGACTACACTGTCACTTGTAAGTCTAGGTTGGATATTTTGTATGAGAGGGTCTGTCAAAGCCTTATGCTGATGAGATGTAGAGATTGTGGTGGGGGATGAGGTTTTTGATTACGCTGATTTATAGGCATGTTAATGCCTTTATTCCAGAGGAAGCCTGAAATTCAGATGTATTAATCTGCATCTCTGGTTGTGTGTGTGTGTGTGTGTGTGTGTGTGTGTGTGTGTGTGTGTGTGTGTGTGTGTGTGTGTGTATATATATATTGTGTGTGTGTGTGTATATATATACACACATTTAAATAAATAAATATATATATATATATATATATATATATATATATATATATATATATATATATATATATATATATATATATATTTATTTATTTAAATGTGTGTGTGTGCGTGCATGCATGCATGTGTGTGAGAGGGGGGGAGGGGAATACACATTAGCCATGCCACAGCAGATGTTACCAGACACATGGTGCATGGCTCATAAATTATGAAACTGCCCTTTTCTCAACTCCTCTCCCATTTCTTTCTCTCTTCAATCTTTTCATCACATTTTCATATCATCCTTCCGATAACATTTGTTGTTTGCTTTTTTTTGTTTTCTTGCTACTTGAATATTAATCGCATTACTGCAGTCTTCTACACAATTCTATGCTATAATGTATTTCCATTTGCAGTAAATTTGACAGGATAATGATTGCCACAGGAGATAGAACAGTGCTCAGTGAGTGACACCACACCTAATCAACATTTCTTATATGCTTCTATGCTCTCTCTCTCTCTCTCTCTTTCTCTCTCTCTCTCTCTCTCTCTCTCTCTCTCTCTCTCTCTCTCTCTCTCTCTCTGTCTCTTGGTCTCTCTCTCTCTCTCTCTCTCTCTCTCTCTCTCTCTCTCTCTCTCTCTCTCTCTCTCTCTCTCTCTCTTTCTCTTTCACTCTCTTGCTCATTTACCTCAGAATGACCCATTATATGAACAAGTGTTCAATGTCAAACAGAAAGTGTTACCTGGAGGATTTGTCAGAAGACTGATTTGTCATTACTGAATTACATTATGTAATACATAGTTAAAAATCACATTTCAGAATGTGAAAACATTGCAGCCAACATTCTCATGTCTTATCCTGTTAATATATTATTTCAGTATTTTAAAAAAGTCTATATGATTTGGAAATTAAAATACAAATTTGTGCATATATTACTCTATAGACATGTTGAGATTTAGAAGGAATTTTCCTTTCAATGAATTTCTCTGTCTTTGCTGTCTTTCTGTTCTGCTTTCCTTTTATCCCCTCCCCCTGTTTCCCTCAGCTGTTTACTGATTATAGTGACATTGGGTAAATTGGGGCAGAGCACAGGGCACTGATGCAGAAGAGACTGTGGTGCAGGGACGGTTTGGGTACAATGTCACTCTCCCTCTCATTCCTTCCTTCTCTCTTTTACTAGAACGTCTGTCTTCACAGTTTCTTACCCACTTCTACTGCACTTCCTTATTAGAATATGAGCCATTAAACTGTAAACATGATATTTAATACTTAAAGGGTCCATTTGTGAAAAAATTTGAAACAGCTTTCAGGGTGACTTAAAAACTTGTAGGCAACTTTATACAGTAATAATCAGAGAAGCAAAACAAGGTCAAGGATTTGGCAATAGCTTACAACCCTAATTCCAAGTGTGTAGACACTGTAAAATGTAAATGAAAACAAAAAATAATCTGCAAATCACATAAACCTATATTTTAGAATATAAAAAAGACTTTAAATGTTTAAACTGAGGAAATATACCATTTCCACCATTCCGATGGCTGAATCACTTCTCAAAAATGTCGGAGCAGGGCAATAATTACCACTTTGTAGCATCCCTGTCATCTTTCCTTTGAAATCACTCCCTAGTTTTGGAACTGAGAAGACCATTTGAGGGGTTTTGGGGGGAAAATGTTGTCCCACTTATAACTGATATAGTATTCAAGCTCCACAACAGTCCTGGGTCTTCTTTGCTGTTTTAAAACCTGTATTAAACTTTCAGCATTAATAGTGCTTTTCTAGACATACAAACTGCCCATTCCATATGTACTAATGCACAGCACAACAAGCCAGGTGGTCTCTTTTCTCTTTAGACATATTATTTGAAGGAAAAAAAAATTTGATTGCTGCAGCCAGGATATGTTTTTTCAGTTTAAACATTGTGAATAAAATATGGGTTCATGAGATTAGCAAAAAATTGCATTCTGTATAGAATATTATTCCTAAACAAATTTATATTTCTGTTTCTGAACATTTCTTAAAACTCACAGTTGTCTAAAATTAACCATTACCTTTATGATTTAAATGGAAATAAATAATGAGATGTACCTTTTCTAATGGTAATTTCAGAATGCTTACAGTCCTCAGAGAGAAATATTTTGGCACTCTCACTATAGTGTGGGAGTAGACAAAGGCAGATTCTCCTTGGAGAGCCTCTGCATTGATTGGTGTGGGAACAGCCTGTGTGTGCATGTGTGTGTAATACAATCTATACAAGTAGTCTGGCTTTCCTGTCAAACTCACCAACTAAGCCAATATCAATCACTGTCTGCCATGTTTAACCCAACCTAACACACACACACACACACACACACACACACACACACACACACACACACACACACACACACACACTACAGAAAGACAATAATTGTATATTAATGGATTAAAAGAAAAACAGTGGTAGGCCAAACTTTAAAAATGTGTTTATCCATAGGAGTCTGCTTCCATGTTTTAATGTTTCTTGTTTCCTTTGTCCATTTACATTAATCTGATTATTAACATTAGACATGTATACAGTGGAATAATGGCATATAGTAATGTGGAACACCAGCAGTTATGTTTTTTCCTTTTGTAACAGAAAAAAAATGACTTCAGTGTATGCATGATTTAGGGAGTAGATCAGCATTAAGGATAAGTAATGTTTAAGGCCTTCTAAAATAGAAAAAAAGCTACTTTAAAGGTTTCGTTGTCAACTTTCTACCAAGACAATAAGCCCTAGATCCATAGCTGTTGGATTAAACCGATTTGAGCATTCAGTTGCAACAAATTGTTATTTCTGCAAGATCCCACTATATTTTTCTTTCAGTTGAAATTCTTTTTTAATATACCGTAATTTCCGGACTATAAAGCGCACCCGTATATAAGCCGCACCCACTGAATTTTACAAATATTTTTATTTTTAACATAAATTAGCTGCACCTGTCTATAAGCCGCTATTAGTGTTTACACTAATGTACTTTACATAGGCTTTACCGAAAGACACGTTACACACGGTGTAACGGGTGAAATATGTTGCGCTTCCTTTAGGAGCATAGCGGTATTTTGGGAATAGCATGCCACAGCATTCTTCCGGTATTACTGCGTGTGTGTAAGACTGAGGATTATGTCCTTATTATTTTCTGATGCTGATTTCTAAGTTTCTTTGACTAACCCGTAACGCTGTTGCCAAGAAAAAAAAAAAGCACGAGTTTTGGAAACCTGTCTGTGCTTATATGATTTCTGTTGCAACTGGAGTTAGCGAGCTCTCCCTTCACCCAGACTCAACGCGTTACAACGGCTTGTATCTAAACAGGAGCCGACCAAGAAAGTCATTGTTCACTGTCTTCCTCCTTCCTTTCACTACTATTTCTCTCGGGAGTTTATCTTTTGGCATCGTCGTGCGTTTTAAAATCACCCGATGGAAGTATTTTCTCCCGAAGCCGTGCAGCTCAGAACACAAGTGAGGTGTGTTTTTTCGTTTCGGTTCGGAAATTTCATTGGTCTAATGTTATGGTGGTTCAGTTTTTTGGCTTGAAGTTTGTAAAACCGGGAAAAACCCAGGAAAAATTCATAAATAAGCTGCTCCGTTGTTTAAGCCGCGGGGTTCAAAACGTGGGAAAAAAGTAGCGGCTTATAGTCAGAAAAATACGGTACCCTTAATCAAGTCAAGCATAGGAATATATTTTCCTTTCATGTGAAGCCTGAGCAGTAGTAGCACACCGATTAAGACATCGGGCTATTAAACAGACGGTCATGAGTTTAAATACCTTTTCAACCAAGTTACTAATGCTGGGCCCTGGAGTAAGGCCCTTAAGTATTAACTGATCATTTTTTTTTAGATGGCATAAATGTACGTTGCTTTGGAGATGTCTGGTTGCCAAAAGCTATGTGCTAGCTTCAGGTCATCACTTTTTTCCACACACTTTTTTCATTAATGTTATATGTCTTATTCAGTGGGGCAAAAGAGCTTCCCAAAATTGACCTGTACTGTTTTGGCTCAGAAAAAAAGGTAGCTGTGACATAGGATTGACAGTGAAATGCAATCCAGTTACACATACAGCTACATAATACTAATCTGTATAAGTACTAATACTACATATTAGGGATATGCATCTTCATTACTGAGGCAAATGCAATTCTTAGTCAACAATACAATACATTAAAGGTACGTGAAGCAGCTACTGATAAATTTACTTACAGTTAGTGCCTTCTGACTTCTAATGCATGGCCCTTTTACAAACAGGAATTTGTAATAAAAAAATAAAAAAAAGCACAAAGTTTAGCAGCTCTTCCTCTGCCATGTAAATCTATATTCTATGTTATTCTCAGGACACACCTTGGTCTCCATAGTGTTGAAATATCATATTAAAACAAAATCTAAACAAAATAAATATCAAATATTGGTCACAAATTATTGGTCAATTTCTAAATAATAAAAGTATAGCCCATCTAGTAATAATTATACTGTATAAACATATAAATAGTTTTTTAACCAATGCAGATATGTTTAAAGTGATGCGTTCATTAAGTTCATTTTCCTTCTTCATTAATGTACACATAGCACCCCATATTGACAGAAAAATACAGAATTGTTGACATTGTTGCAATTTATTAAAAAATAAAAACTGAAATATCACATGGTCCTAAGTATTCAAACCCTTTGCTCAGTATTTAGGTGATCTAATACAGCCATGAGTCTTTTTGGGAAAGATGCAACAAGTTTTTCACACCTGGATTTGGGGATCCTCTGCCATTCCTCCTTGCAGATCCTCTCCAGTTCTGTCAGGTTGCATGGTAAACGTTGGTGGACAGCCATTTTTAGGTCTCTCCAGAGATGCTCAATTGGGTTTACGTCAGGGCTCTGGCTGGGCCATTCAAGGAGTTGTTGTGAAGCGACTCCTTCGTTATTTTAGCTGTGTGCTTAGGGTCATTGTCTTGTTTGAAGGTAAACCTTCGGCCAAGTCTGAGGTCCAGAGCACTCTGGCAAAGGTTTTCGTCCAGGATATCCCTGTACTTGGCCACATTCATCTTTCCCTCGATTGCAACCAGTCGTTCTGTCCCTGCAGCTGAAAAACACCCCCACAGTATGATGCTGCCACCACCATGCTTCACTGTTGGGACTGTATTGGACAGGTGATGAGCAGTGCATGGTTTTCTCCACACATACCGCTTAGAATAAAAAAAAAAATTCTATCTTGGTCTCATCAGACCAGAACATTTCTCACCATCTTGGAGTCCTTCAGGTGTTTTTTAGCAAACTCAATGCGGGCTTTCATGTGTCTTGCACTGAGGAGAGGCTTCTGTCGGGCCACTCTGCCAAAAAGCCCCGACTGGTGGAGGGCTGCAGTGATGGTTGATTTTCTACAACTTTCTCCCATCTCCCCACTGCATCTCTGGAGCTCAGCCACAATGATCTTTAGGTTCTTCTTTACCTCTCTCACCAAGGCTCTTCTCCCCCGATAGCTCAGTTTGGCCGGACGACCAGCTCTAGGAAGGGTTCTGTTCGTCCCAAATGTCTTCCATTTAAGGATAATGGAGGCCACTGTGCTCTTAGGAACCTTAAGTGCAGCAAAAAATTTTTTGTAACCTTGGCCAGATCCGTGCCCTGCCACAATTCTGTCTCTGAGCTCTTCAGGCAGTTCCTTTGACCTCATGATTCTTATTTGCTCTGACATGCATTGTGATCTGTAAGGTCTTATATAGACAGGTGTGTGGCTTTCCTAATCAAGTCCAATCAGTATAATCAAACACAGCTGGACTCAAATGAAGGTGTAGAACCATCTCAAGGATGATCAGAAGAAATGGATAGCACCTGAGTTAAATATATTGGTGTCACAGCAAAGGATCTGAATACTTAGGACCAGTGTTGTGCTAGTTACTAAAAAAATAGTAACTAGTTACAGTTACTCGTTACTTCATTCAAAAAGTAACTCCGTTACTTTGATTACTTACACCAAAAAGTAATGTGTTACTGTTAAAAGTAACTTTTTAGAACCTTCTTTAATGTTCCCATTAATGCCCTTTTATGCGTTATGGTCTATACAAACACAAAACTGACTTAAACACAAAGTCATTTTTAAACACTATTTTATTAAAGTCAGACCTGCACAAACTGAATATATCACAAGGATTTCTGAAATAAACAACAAAACTAAACTAAACAATATATTAACAATAAAAAACTAAAGTGGCTTCTGCTGTTGTGTTGAGCTCTTTAAAATGTTCCTTTCACAGCTTAAGTATGAAAACAGAACACCGGGTTAGCTTCTAGCTTCTAGCTCCTCAGGCATGGAGGTCCTGGAGCAGCTTCAACAGATTGGAGTTCATCCTCCAATCCTACAGTGCGTCTTCTTCCTGTTTACAGTGGTTCATCCACCAATCCTACAATGCGACGCTGCTGTAAGCAAGTTAGACTGTATTCTACACTTCAGCCGAAATTAATTAATTTAAAAAAGTAACGAGTAACGCACCATACGGTAACGGTAACGGAGTTACTTTATTTTTAAAAGTAATGCGTTACAGTATTAGTCACCGGTAACGCGTTACTGCCCAACACTACTTAGGACCATGTAAAATTCAGTTTTCCTTTTTTAATAAATCTACAAAAAGTCAACAATTCTGTGTTTTTCTGTCAATATGGGGTGCTATGTGTACATTAATAAGGAAAATAAATTAACTTAAATAATTCTAGCAAATGGCTGCAATAAAACAAAGAGTGAAAAATTTAAGGGGGTCTGAATACTTTCTGTACCCACTGTATATATATATATATATATATATATATATATATATATATATATATACAGTGAAACCTCGGGTTACGAACGCCCCGGCATACGTATAATTCAGGTTACGAATCGCAGTTCATCAAAATTTTTGCCCCTGGTTACGAACAATATATCGGGGTACGAACGTCGCTCACCAAAAAATCGCAGGCAGGTTGGTTGTTTTTGCTCTATCCACACAGCTCGTCACATCAGTTAGCGTCCTGTGTCCCTAGCGAGAGCATCGTGTTACTTATCCGCTTGAACTTTTCCCGGCGGCAGCGTAACAACTCGTTAGTTGATGCTCGTGGAATGATGAGATGGACAACATTAGCCGATTCATAACCACTTGACTTGTTTTTATGAAGATAGATTAGCAGGGTTACAGTCTTTTCCCAAGTACAATACCCATAATGAATTTCACTCTGGACTTCAATACCAACTGATAGTAGCCTTAAAGAAACAGCTCTCATTTTCCCTCTAATGCAACAATTGTCTCAGCGTTCGTGTTAATAACACTGTCTTTAATATTCTATAATATAATATATAATTATATATAAATAATATAATATAATAAGATTCTCCTTCTAAACAATAACTCTCCCTCCTCCCCCTTCTACGAACGTCGTCTCCTGCAGCGAGTCTTCTCAAAGGGAAAGTACCCGGTAAAGATCTTTTCCTCTTTTGTATGTTTTTATGTGATATGATTTTAATATAACATGTTAAAAGTAAATAATATTAGTGAATATTGGCTTTATTTTTATTTAAGTAATATTTTTGGTTGTCCAGAACGAATTACCGAAGTTTCTGTTCATTATTATGGGGAAATTTGTATCGGGATACGAACTTTTCAGGTTACGAATAAAGTACCGGAACGAATTAAATTCGTAACCCGAGGTTCCACTGTATATATATATATATATATATATATATATATATATATATATATATATATATATATATATATATATATGCACAATAAGCAAGTACAGTAGCTATGAAAGAGAGCCTATACCGCTACCATTTTGTATATCTGTTTTGTATATCACCATATTCTCCCCATTTTTCTTGTGCCGTTCAATATTCTCCCCTTTATTGCCCACACACCACCATCACCACCACTTCCAAATTGTGGTCCTTGAATATTTATGTACATGTTCTATTAAGGGTTGCTGTATGTATTACAAGCCTTTAACCACTAATATGATTGTAAATTAAGTGCAAGATTTCATATTCACATTTAAGGACATTTCTGTGTTTCTTGTCTTATTTTTTCAGTTGTTCTGGAATAGAAATATTGGGGTGCCACAGTTACATGCGGTGGGGGGTGGGGGTGTTGGCAACTGGCATTTGACAGTGAAGCATGTTTTTTTTAATGAGCACACTAGTCCTCCACAATTCCACCTTTTTACAACCACTGGCAGAAAGGGAAAATAGTCGAGTAGAGAATAGGAGTAGGCTGATAATGAGAATAAACAAAAAAGGAAATAAAGTTTCAAATGTTAAAGAAATGATTGATAAGGAAATGTGGATAAGAGTGATAGGGAAGCACTCATCTTTGACTGGTCACTTTAGGCTCAGAGAAACCCTCAGTGGAGGATTAGAGGTAAGCTATCCAGTGAAGCCTTCAGATGTGACAGATGTTCTTAAATGTGCATTGGATGTCCCAAAACATTAATACAATTGTGTTAATAACGGATTGCAAAAGGCTTCTTTTATCAGTTGTGGTTTCACTATTGAATGCTCATCTTAGCACCCACTTTGATTTTGAATGGAATTAGATTCATAAATGGGCAGATGGTGGTGAAAGGGAGTGTACAGTCTATTGCTAGTAGGTGATGTCCTTTTGTATGTCACAGGCTAATTCCTGTTGGCCAGAAAAAGGACTAAAATACGGATTGTTCAGATTATTTGATCCAAATGACTTGTAAGTTTTAATATACATTTAATTTCGAGAATGCTGCTAATACATCAAGGGCTGAAACAAGACAGGACAGGAGTCATTGTCATTCTGTAGAGATTTTTACATAGCTATCTATAAGCAAGCATCTAATATTACTATTTATTCTATTTAGGTGTAAGCACAAACAAGTAATGAACACAGTGTTACATAAAGCAACTTGTAAAACATAATTTTGACCAATAGACTGTAATCAGTGTGGGTAACAATGATTGTGATTGAGTCCATATACAGGTAGTCCTCTGACAATAGAGATGTGTTCCAATGACCCCATTGTAAGTGGAGACATGGCCTACCCAGGAGTCTTTAACAATGCTGATCACTATGGTGTTGTATACTACAATTTGCTAATGACTCAAATTAGGAGGAACATTAGTACGGGCAAGAGGACGAGGGCTCGTTCGCGAGTGGGGGTGGAGCACTTTGTACACTGCCGCACAAAACTTATAATATTGTTAACATTTTTGTTGTTTCATACGTTGAATCATCATAACCCTGGGACCATCTGTATAAAAAAACTTTGACCTTAATAATCTGTGTGTGTATGAAGGTGTGTGAAGGTGTGTTTGTGTATAGTTATTTTGGCAATAGTGGTTAATTGCACATATGAAAATCTTAGGGTATCCAATGCCTAAAATTACTTGACAAAGCATGTATGCAATATACAGGTAGTCTTTGAGTTATTATGGTTCATCTTACGATTTTTAGATCTTATGGCATTTTATTTGTTTATATGAATTTTTTATGGTGTGGCATTTTAATTTGTCTTAAGTTCATTTGTCTCTGTGTTAGAGAGTGTATTCTTTTAAGGCTTTTGGTGTATCAAAGTCCAATTTTTGTTCTTGTCTCTCTAATCTTTTCATCACTATCGCTGGACACTGAAAGAGAGTGCGTCCAGCCCTGCCCTCCACTTGTGTATGCACCCTCTGGAGCATATATATATATATATATATATATATATATATATATATATATATATATATATATATATATATATATATATATATATATATGTTGTATTGTAAATTCACTACACCACTGTAAATTGCTCTGTTTTGCTAAATTATGTACTGTCCTTTGTTAAATTATTAACTGATAAATACATACTGATCACCATTCTTTAAGACTCCTGAGTAGGTGTCAAGGGGATCAAGATACAGGAACCGGAGTAACACTTAAGAGGTTTAATAGTCTTTGGGAAACAAACAACAGCTAGTAAGCAACAGTACCATAAAACAGATATAGTCCTTAGCAGGGCTAGGGGTAGGGTTGGTAGGGTAATGTAGAACGGCTGGTGAGTGAGTGCGAATGGGGGCTTTAAGTAGGGAGTGAGATGATGGGAAACAGGTGAAGGTGGTTAGTATTTGGGCGAGGCGCCTCAAGCGTGCTGAGTGCTGGGGGGAAGGCGTGGTCGGTGGTTCCCTGACAGTCGGCTAGGCCATGTCTTGACTAACAATATTTTTGTTAGTCACAATACCAAAACAATATTAATCTTATTAATACAATAGCACTACAATACCATTAACAGTATTAATCTTGATATTTAAATCCATATAATAAAAATATATCATAATAATTAACTCCATTTCCCATCAGATACCATGGCCTTTAAACATGGCTCTTTGGACTCCAGTTCAAAGCACACACTTCGACATCCACAATCACCCTTACCCTACATAACGTTCAAAAGGTTTTCCAAAAACATGCATTGTAATTTTGAATATATGATTGTATAATATACTTTTCAAAGTTTGCTCAGTTTTTGGAGCTGCTCACCAGCAAGGAGGCAAGCATGTCTCAACTTATGCCTACTTTTTTTTACAATGTGTTTGATCACTCTCTGTATGATTGGTGCTGGAGAGCACTGTTTGTGATAACTCCTGCCATGTAGCAGATTATGCTTTGGATTTCTGCACAATTGTGGCTGGGTGCGAGAGGAATAATATAGCACTAAAATAGTATAGGCTAAATCTCAAAATCTGGAAGTTCTAATGGAGCTAGCCTGCTAGGACAAACAGGTCTTGCTTTCCAACTGGACTGTCTAATCCACAAACGAGGTCTACACAATAACAAGGCCGACTCTACTAATAACGATGATGGACCAAATCTCATGCATAATGAGTGTTTGTAAAACAGCATAGAGGAAAAGAAAAAGGTGCAGAAAAAACTGCTTTTTTTCTTTTTTTTTTTACTGTGGCCATTCCAGGCATTTTCTGAGACAGTGCACCCTGCGAGGCTCAATTGGCCTAACCCCCACACGGTAAGTGAAATCCTATAAATTTCTCAATGAACATTCTTGTTACCTGTCCTGTACAACACTCAGGCCTGGTTTCTCTATTTACAGTGCTGGTTCTGAGGTTGTGGGAAACTTTATTTCTTAAGCTACAGTGGACCAGCTTGACATACCCATAGAACCACTGTTAGTTCCACAAAAGATATGTGATTGTACACAGATGACATTTTAATTTACTCCCCCAGTCTATGGCTGACCATGTAGACCAGCTTAACGTTAAGTGTGAGAATTGTGAATTTTATCAAACCAAGGTTTCTTTCCTGGGCCATGTAATCAGCCAGAAGGAGGTCATCATTGACCAGGTTAATAGACTGGCCTACTAATAGACTAATAGTGGTCTACTTCTAAGACTGTGAAGGATGCAACAACTTCTGGGTTTTGCTCTTTTTCTTCAGAGGCTTCAGTTATATTCAATATTTGAATTATGTGCTATGTAGAGAACCCACAAAGCTTCCCTGGAACAGCTTGGCAGAACAAGCTCTGGCCCATTTTAAATGGGCCAGAAAAATGCCTTTACCTTTGCTGCCATCTTAAAACACTCCAAGCCATTTGTTGTAGAAGTAGATGTCTCTGAGACTGGAGTAAGAGCCCTTGGTCCCTGTAGAGTTGTCAAACCAATTCTACCACCTTCATGCATTGTGGACACTATTGTGTAGGCACTGAATCAGGGAATATTACAGTTCTTCTGAGAACAGGACCCTTAGTCATGCATAGCTGGCAAACTCTTTGTCCCAACACCTCTTTAAACATGATTGATGCCATGGGCACTCACCTCAGTGGCTACTGGACGTCTAGTGCCTGCTCAAATCTTTCGGAGATACAACAATCCTAGTGGTCATTGATCAATTCTTCAAGTCTTTCTATCTGTTTTCAAAAGACAAAGTCTTCCATCTGCCTTTACAACTGCTGTTTTCCAATGTATTTCAGTATCTTGCTATTCCTGATGAGATTGCAATTGATCTTGGGCCACAGTTCTTGTCACTGGTATGGTTGGGCTTTATGGAAAAAGTAGGGATTACCATTAAACTTACCTCAGGCTATCACCCCAGGCGGATTCCAAAAACTCACTGCATCACTCAATCATTACTCATTTCAGTGATACCAACCTAGCCTGTTCTGATGGAATGCTAACACCACCAACTCTCCTGCAGTTGACATCTGGTCTCAACACAGTGATCAGGTATGAGAGAGTCACCACAAATGTCAGACTAGTGATTGGGTGTGGCTTGCAACCCCTGTTTTGAAACAAGGTCATATACAAGCTGAGGCTACCAAATTACTGTCACACTGCGCCTTACCTCCATGTGTCTCGAATGAAACAAAATGTTTGAAGCCTTTTATCAATGGACATGCCTCCTACTACCTCTACCTACTTTATCTGCTGGACAACAATGGCGTATCTTAAATTTTGACAATGACACGATAAGATGAAATGCATGGTTGAGTGGAAAGGGTACAGGCCAGAGAAACAGCTCAGGGTATTCTTAACTCTAACCTTTGCCATGAACTCAACATGCAACGTTTGGAGTACCCAGGCCCTCGACCCAGAGAAAAAAAGGTCTTCCTTTACTGGTACGGTCCTCATGAAAGACTGTTTCATTATAGCATTTGATGGGTTTGGAAGCTGCACTTAGGGATACATTTAAAGTCTTTGAGATTTTTCAAATTAACTCACCTCTGCTGCAGAGAATAATTTGTGTAGTATTACCAGCCTTAGAAACCACAGATTTAAATAAATGCATTTTGGAGTTAAAGTGGCATACAGTATATATTTTATCATCCAATGTTTAGAGGAGACTGCATAAGTTAAGCTTTCATGGTCAATTCGAGGCAAAGTAACCATTACTTAGGAGGAGGAACAGTCCAAATTTGAGATTTCTGGTACTAATTGCCGTACCTTTGTAATAAATACAAAGTGTGAACAGACGTGAATGTGTGGTTCCCACTAAGAAGCATGGAGGTGGAGTATTTTGCGGCCATATGCAATCCTATCTGGTTTACACTTTGTGGACCATAATTTGTTTTCTAAAAGGAGAATGAAAACAAACACACCTCAAGGTTATATAAGAAGATACAAGAATGTGCCAGAATGTTTGAAGAATTTAAAATATAAAGCATATTCTGGTTTATTTATAACACTTGTTTTTTCCTACATAATTCCATACATGTTTTTACTGATACTGTACCTACATACATGGTATATACACTGACCAGGCATAACTTTATGGCCACTGATCAGGCATAACATTATGACCACCTGTCTAATATTGTGTTGGTCCCTTTTTTGTCTGTTGGATCGGACTACATGAGCCAGCCTTGCTCCCTACGTGCATTAAAGAGCCTCTGCCACCTATGACCCTGTCTCCCGTTCACCACTGTTCCTTCCTTGAACCACTTTTGATAGATACTGACCACTGCAGACCTGGAACAGCCCACAAGAGTTGCAGTTTTGGAGATTTTTAATACATACTGCATGATCTTTTGTGCAATTATATAAAGTATTGTATTCATTCATTCATTTTTTATTTATTGGTCTGGTGCAGTTTGTATTTATTTTGTTTGTTAGTTTTTAACAAAAATTTATAATTGGAGAATGAATTAGTTTAATTAAGAGGTCTTCAAAAATATTTATTTACATCATATACACACACACACACACACACACACACACACACACACACACACACACACACACACACACAATATATATATATATATATATATATATATATATATATATATGTGTGTGTGTGTGTGTGTGTGTGTGTGTGTGTGTGTGTGTGTGTGTTTATACATATATACAGTATATACAAAAAACTAGAGAAGGTTTAGGGCCTTGCTCAAGCTCTCAGCAAAGCCAACTTGGTGGTGCTGGGTCTCTCACCTTCTGGTCAGTAAATCAGAGTTTTAAACTAGATGTGCTTAATACATCTTTAAGATTTTTATTGTTAGGTTTATATAATGATGCCTATCTTCCATATATCTCATCACATAGCTACTCTTCTCTGTTTCTCTGTAGTGCTCTGTAGTCTTCTCCCGCTATCTCTCTCTCTTGCTCTTTCTCTTACTCTCTCTCTCTCTCTCTCTCTCGCTCTCTCTCCCCCTGCTCACCCCTTGCTCTATCACACTGGTTGAAGTGTTGTGACAGCATTGCGCTACTGTTGTCGAGAGTTAACATCACCAAGTGCACATTATCCTGTAAGACTTAATATGCAGGTTGGAACGTGAGGGCCGAATCTCAAATTACAGTTTGCCAGGCTTAGCACTCAGCATGACAACAATACCCGTGCGCTCACAAAGGCACACACACACACGTGTGTATATATACAGGCACATTCATTCATTCTCATTCATGCATTTACAGTATCTTCTTTATCAGTCTATTATACCCGTTTATACAATAACACATGCATTATGTAAAGCGAGATATTTATTTATTTATTGTGTAATGTAAATTGTATGTATGTGTCTGCAAATGCTGATTGTATATACACCTTTTTTGGTCTAAGTTAGGTAGCAATGCCTGTCCCCTCTGCTTTGTTTAATTTGCTTTAGATTTAGATGTGGATTTATGGAGCCTACAATCCTGGAGACACCACACCAGCAGAGACAAACAACCACACGTACACACCTATATAGACAATTTACACACAATTTACCTACTTAAGTCAAGCTCTTTGCTAACATACAGTAGGTAATGTAAAATAAAATTTTAAACGCACATCTCTGTCATAGATTATTTTGTACACAGACAGATGTGAACTCTCAAATTCAATCAACAGCTCAGATGTTGACCTTTTATAAGTATGTGTGTGTCGATGTTTTTGTGTCTTTCTAACTGGACATGTGCACACACCTTTTACTGCAGGTTATACATAAATATTTAGTATGGTATAAGAAGAATACAGTGAAACAATGTTTTGGACAAAAGTCCTTTGTCAGCTGTGCAGAGAAACAGACTGCTTCTCAGGCTGTAGCGAGTAAGTAGATAAAAGGTCTAGAGTTGATTTCAAGTGTGACATTTGCATTTAGAGTTGCATTTAGAATTGATTTCAAGTGTGGCATTTGCATTAGGAATGTTGCTGTTAATTCTCAATATGAAGTCCAAAGAGCTGTGACTGCTAGTGCCATTACACTACAAAATTAAAACAAACCTATCACATTCCAGAAAAAGCATTAGCTGTGACCAAAACAACAATTTGGTACATCATTTTTAACAAATAATGGACTGTAAAGCTTGGGAACACCAATGGAGAATAGACACAGTGGATATGTATACATACATATATATTTTATATACTGTATATATAAATTTATATATAATAAATATATATTAGGGATGGTAAGATTCACTGATTTGCATTCGTACATCGGTATAAAAGTTAACGATGGAATGCACTGATTTAAAAAAGTGTGCATCAGATAGAAGTTGCCATTTGTATAGTTTTTTTTTTACATATTTGCATCAGTACAAAACTATATATTTATATATAATTATTAGATGCCCTAAACTGTTATTATTTAAAAAGACAAATAATTTGTGACTGCTATTTTGTATGTAGATTGATTTCTCCTTACTAAACTGTTTCTCGAGCACGTTCTCTCAGCACCACTGCTGCTATGTGAATATGACATATCACAACACTACAAAGACAGAGGCGTGTCCTGAGTTACCTAGAATACAGATTAACATGGCACAGGTAGAGCGCCATTTTCCTGGAGACAAAGCAGGAAAAATATGTGGTTTTATTTAATGAATTTTTTTCTGGGGGGGTTTGCGCTACAAAGGCCTGTTGGTTCAAGGGCCATTTGTTAGAAGTCAGAAGGCATTAAAGTACATTTATGATTTGCTATATATATATATATATGTATATATATATATATATATATATATATACATATATATATATGTGTGTGTGTGTGTGTGTGTGTGTGTGTGTGTGTGTGTGTGTGTTGTATTGTAAATTCACTACACTACTGTAAATTGCTCTGTGTGTGTGTGTGTGTGTGTGTATATATATGTTCATAAATGTGTCTGTGTGTGTGTGTGTGTGTGTGTGTGTGTGTGTGTGTGTGTGTGTGTGTGTGTGTGTGTGTGTGTGTGTGTGTGCACATCATGATCCAGATGGGCTGTCTTGAGTATTTCAGAAACTGGTCATCTCCTGGGATTTTCACACAAAAGATTCTCTAGAGTTTACACAGAAGTAATATTGAGTGAGTGACAGTTATGTGGGTGTAAATGTCAAAAACATTGAACCTTGTGATGAATGGGCTACAACAGCAGAAGACCACAAATGGGAATTAGAAATGATCAATGACAAAGATTCATCAAAACTGGATGGTTTTAAAACTGGACTTCATTTTAGTGAGTCTGTTTTTGCCATTCCAAAATGATTGTCTGATCACTACAGTTGTAAAATGTATGGGTTACTGTCAGGAAACCACCAGCCATGCCTCCTCTCTGCACTCAGCACACTCGCCCTTATTCTGATCACCTTCACCTGCCTCCAATCTACACCCTTCCTTATATAAGGCCCCCCGTACTCACTCACTCACTTACTTTATCCTCTTCCCCCGCCGCCTCTAGATTTTACTTTGTGGAGAAGAAGGAAGGGGGACTCCTGCCCTGCATTGACTATAAAAACCTGAACACCTAAATCACTCCACACCCGTATCTGCTCCCTCTAGGCCAGCCGCCCTGGAGGACTTACGGGGTTCACGGATCTTCACAAAGCTGGATCTCCGCAGTGCCTATAATCTGGTGCGCAGCCACCAAGGGGATGAGTGGATGACAGCCTTCATCATCCCCTCTGGTCACTATGAGTACCGCATCATGCTGTATGCATGACTGTATGTCCATTTCCCCCACAGTGTTCCAGACCTTCATTAATGCGGTGTTCAGACCGTTTTTCCACCGGTTTATGATTGTCTACATAGACGACATACTCATCTTCTCCCGAGACCCGCCCGAACACCGCGGCCACGTCACCCAAGTCCTTGAACGACTATCACCTCTACCTCAATCTCGAAAAGTGTGAGTTCCACCGGCCAGAGGTGCAGTTCTTGGGATATGTAATTACTCGTCTGGGATACAGATGGATGAGGGAAAGGTGAAGGCCGTGAGGGACTGGGTTCAACAACTTCTACGGCTGGTTCATCCAGGGCTTTAGTCTGGTCACCGCCCCGCTGCTGAAGAGGTGAAGACCCTCACGTGGACCCCAGAGGCCGAGGAATACTTCCAGGAGCTGAAGAGTAGATTCAGTGTCACACCCCTCCTAAGACACCCGGATTCCCGGCTTCCATTCATTGTGGAGGTAGATGCCTCCCCCACCGGCGTGGGGGCCACCTTATCCCAACAGTCAGGGACCCCACCAAGGCTCCGGCCCTGCGCCTTCTTCTTGAGGAAGCTCTTCCATGCGGAACAGAATTCTGACATCGGGAACTTCTAGCCATCAAACTGGCGCTCGAGAAGTGGCGTTACTGGCTGGAGGGGGCGGTACACCCCTTTAAAGTCATAATGGACCATAAGAACCTCTAATACCTGCGAGAAGCCAAGCATTTAAACCCACAACAAGCCAAATGGGCCCTGTTTTTCACTCGCTTCCGCTACACCATCACCAACCATCCGGGCGCCAAGAACAGCAAGGCGGACGCCCTGTTTTTGATTTATGGCCCCGACGAACCCACAGACCCCGAACCCATCGTCACTCCCAAGCTGATTCCCTGCCCCATCATCTGGGAGTGAGAGGAAGAGATACGAGCCAGGGCGCAGGGAGAGCCAACCACCACGGGGTGCCAGGAAGGAAGGATGATCATTTCCGAGCCATGCCATCGATCCCTGCTCAGGTCGATCTATGAAGCCCCAGGTTCCGGCCACCCGGGGAGGAGACAAACTCTCCGCCTGGCCAAGGCACGCTACTGGTGGCCCGGGATGAGTAGGGAAGTCTCCCGATTCATCCAAGGCTGCTTTGTCTGTGCCATCTCGAAGACCCCAGGACATTTACCAGCCGGGGGGACCCTGCCTATCTCGCAGCGGCCATGGTCACATCTGGGGATTGACTTCATAACTTATCTGCTTTGCTCGGACGGTAACACCTGTGTCCTTGTGGCTCCAGACCGCTTCTCTAAGGCCTGCAAGCTGGTTCCCCTCTGTGGCCTGCCCACAGCTCTAGAGACTGCCGAGGCGTTGTTCCATCATGTATTTTGGAACTTCGGCCTTCCTGAGAAAATCATGTCCGCCCGGGGACCCCAGTTCACATCCCATGTGTGGAAGGCGTTCTTCCGGCTCCTGGGGGTCACAGTCAGTCTGTCAATGGGATATCACCATTAGACCAACGGACAGACAAGATACAGAAGCTCGGACGCTACCTCCGGTCGTACTGCCACCAGGACCAAATGAGCTGGAACTATTTTCTCCCCTGGGTAGAGTACGTGCAAAACTCCTTGCGCCAGGATGCCACCCACCTAACCCCGTTCCAGTGCGTGCTGGGCTTACAGCCACCTTTGTTTCCCTGGGCGGACGAGCCCTCTAACTTTCCAGCTGTGGACTACTGGTTACAGGAAAGCGTGCGTGTGGGAATCAGCCCACACACAGTTCCGACGTGCCCTCAGAACCACCCAGAGGTTCGCAGATGTTCGGAGCTTGGAGGCCCCCCTTACCAACCGGAGGATCAGGTCTGGCTGTCCACCCGAGATCTGCACCTTCGGCTACCCCGTTCAAAAAAACTCAGTCCCCGTTTCATCTGGCCGTTCCGGATCATCAGGCGGGTCAATGATGTGGCCTATCGGCTCGACCTGCCTCCTCGGTACCGCATCCATCCAACCTTCCATGTATCTCTCCTGAATTTCACATCCCTTACTACAGAGCATCCTGGAGTCGCCGTAGATCCTTCTCTGCCAGAGATGCTGGACCAGCCATCGGTGTACTCCATCCGGGAAGTTCTGAATTCGCGATGTAGGGGTGGCACCCTGGAACACCTCATAGACTGGGGGGTATGGACCGGAGGAACATTCATGGGTCGCCAGACAGGACGTGCTGGACCCAGCACTCCTAAGGAAGTTTCTCACCAACCACCCCGACCGCCCCGCACCTCGGGGCCACAGGCGCCCTATGCGCTGAGTCAGGGCGTCGAGAGCCATCCCTGGAGGAGGGGGTAATGTCAGACAACCACCAGCCATGCCTCCCCTCTGCACTCAGCACACTCGCAGCGCCTCGCCTTCATAATAATCACCTTCACCTGTTTCCAATCTACACCCTTCCATTATAAGGCCCCCATTCTCACTCACCGTCATATCTACAGTTCATTCTGGCGATCATCCCTGTACTACCCGCTTTTCAGAGTATACCAGTTTTCCAGTGCATGCTTCTACCTAGCTTCTGTCTGTTTTCCAAGGCTAATAAATGTCCTGTCTGTATTTTGGTTTCCGACTCTTGATCCTAGCGTGACAGTTACTATGTCATTGCTGTCAGCTTAAACCAATCTGGCCATGTTTCATTGACCTCTATTATAAACAAAGCATTGACACACACAGACCTGTTGCTCACTCAGTGAAATTGGTTCAACACTATTTTCTGTGAACTCTAGAGACTGCTATGTGTTTACATCACAGGAGACCAGCAATTTTTTTAATGCTCCAACCAGCCCTTCATGTATTTCATTAAAATATTTTGTAAACCTTTTTTGACTGAAGCTGACTCTGAGAAACACACTGCAACGTAGTTGTGCAAACGGCAATAAACTTGAAACTTAAAGCCTAAATTAGCAGGTGATCTAAAGCAAACCAAGATGAATTAATAATTGTTGTTTGTGTCCTACTGCACTGTGTTTCATTTTATATCAGTATGTTTAAGCTGTACTGTGACTTATATAGACTAATAAAATAAAATGTGTTATTTGTATTGTATACATTGTTATAGACAACATGCAAACACACAGGATGAATGTGGTAGTGTTAAATACAATCAATATACTGTTACAGACAAGTTACAGATCCCTGATGTAAAATTACATCCACAATAACACTCAAAATTAACCACACATCTGTCTTTGTCTCTCAGAATCTCTGCATACTTATTTTCAGTATATTAGTTTGTATCTGTGTATGCTTCTTTGTATATATTCGCATGGGTGCATTGATCTTTCTCTGTCTCTGTCTCTCTCTCTCTCTCTCTCTCTCTCTCTCTCTCTCTCTCTCTCTCTCTCCCCAGGTAACAGATTCTTCTTGACATCATATGGGGCCCTGTATATATCAGATGTTCAGAAAGAGGATGCGCTTTCTACATACCGATGCATTACCAAACACAAATACAGTGGAGAGACCCGACAGAGCAATGGTGCTCGTCTCTCTGTATTGGGTGTGTATGCTAGATTTATAGTTTGTATACTCAAATTAATGCATGCAAAGAACTTGTTTAAGGATGTTTCTACTCACTAGCACTATAATCCTAAATGTGTTTCATAGCATTTTAGAATCTATCTATAATTGATTGTATTTACAATAAATAATGTTTTGTTCATAGTGGAAAAGGCATCCCCTATACATATTATAAAGACCAATTCCAATAATATACTAGTCTTAAGCATTTGCAAAGTATGAATTTAAAAAATTATTATTTCCACATTAACATCTATAAATAATCTGAGTTCTTTGTAGAATTTGTCACAGTTTTTCTGGAAACTTTGACTGCGTATTTTCTTTCAAAACCATTGTTGTTGTTTTGGTTTGTTTGTTTGTTTTTTTTACGTCATTTGGCTGTTATTTAATATGTTGCTTTCTTCACCTATATGCAAACATTTTCAAGTAATATTTATTTTGAAAATATATTGTTTGGATTATTATATTTTAGCATTTCAAACAATACATAGTGCAAGTTCCTGTCAATAGTTTGAAACCACCTAGTGTTTTATCATCTTTGATTCACATGCATGTCCCTTTGTCTTTTATGCAAGAAACTGGGTTAAAGGCAAAAAGGCAAGGCAAGGCAAAATTGGACAGTGAATGACTGAAAATTCTGTAAACAAATAAATCCAAATCTGACATTTTTGCCTCTAAAAGTAGAACTTATTTAAGAAAGATATCTGCTTTATGTCCATAAAAAGATAGTGGTGAAAGCTTAATAGTGTGTGGGTTGTTTTGGAGCAGGTAAGGTTGGAGAGTTATTTTGGGTAAAAGTAATACTAAACCAACATGGCTACGTTTCCACACTTCAACACCATGCAATTCAGTCTGGACTGCAGCTAATTTGAACCAACTTCACCATAAAACAAGACAGTGAGCTAAAGCATATGTCCAAGCTCTGTTAGTGTTACTTATAGTGCAAACAGTCTGCTGGAGTGTTATCAATCATGGAATGTCCTGCCCAATCACTGCACATGAATCCTACTGAACTGCTTTGGGATGAACTGGATTGCAAGTTCAGAAGCAAATATCCAACTAGCAAAGAACACTTTTGGTAAATTTTACTCATGGGATGGTAGTATATTTCAGCTAAATGATTGGAAAAACTGTCCAAGAATGTGCAATGCTGTTATTCATGCTAACAACATCAGTACATTTGTATATTTGTTTGGTCAAAGGAAATTTTCATACCTTAAATTCACCTAGTTTGTTGTATATAAACAAAAAAAATTGTCTCTCAAAGATGATAAAAGACTTGGTGTTTCCAAACTTTTGACACATATACTGATAAAGATACTGATTTTGTATTCATAATAAAATCTGTACAAAAATGTTATGGTTATTTTTCACAATTCTGTTAAATGTTTGTTTAAACAAATATAAAAAATAGTTTTTGAGCTAGTTCACATAAATGTTGTTAATCAAGAGAAGCTTTGCACAATTTTGTGATTGAGCATACATGGCATGTCTATCTTGCTTTGACCTCTTAAGCTGCTCAAACATCAGCTAATTAATGATTTTTTCAGCTCTAATGATCAGTGGAAACAAATGATTATGAACAAATGTCACTTACAATAGCTCTTGTCTTTATTTTAGATCCAACCGAGTCTACACCCTCAGTGATGGACAGCTTCCAATCAGGTGAAGTGCAGGTGGGTCGCAGTGTGGAACTGCCATGCATTGCCTCAGGCTTCCCCAATCCCACTATCCGTTGGCTGAAGGATGGCAGGCCACTTCCGGCTGACGCGCGCTGGACCAGACGTCTCACAGGCCTTACCATCAGTGACCTACGCATGGAGGATTCAGGAAACTACATCTGTGAAGTCACCAATAGCTTTGGCTCCAAGGAAGTCACAGGATACCTCAATGTGATAGGTGAGAGGATGAATATTGGGAATGTTACATATACAACATTATGGGCATTTAAACCAGCCCACACTGTATCGGGGCATCAATCAAAAGTGTATTCATGGTAAGGACCAATTACACAAGACATTTAACAGATTTTAACGTGACTGCTCCGAATATGCTGCTGGTTACCTCATAAATATCTATATACATCATTTGGCCACAGGTTTGTAAACTAATAACCTCCACTCTTCTGGTCTTTTCACTAGATTTTAGAATGTAAATGTGGGGATTTTTCACATTAAATGTGTAATTGTGGTTAGCTAAACAACATTTTGTTAAATTGCACACATCCTATATATGTATAATGACAATAACAATAAATTGAATTGAAATGAATTGAAATTAATTGAAGTAGTAAACTGAATTGAATCCCCCATTGTGGGCTTTATGTAATGCTGAAACATGACTAGACCTCTGTATTCTACAGTATGCAAGCAAAGCATTCTATACAATGTGCTTCAAATTTTATGGTAACAATTTGGGGAAGGCTCATATATGTGGTTATAAGAGTCAGATGTCTACAAATATTTGTACATATATTAATAAGATTAAGACATTAAGAATTTTGATTTAGCTAATTCCTATTAAAAGCTCTTTTATTAAATTGTATTTGTAAATGCAGAATGTATGGATATTTCTCTTAGTTTTTTGTTTTGTTTTTTAAAATTAGTGTGTTCAACAATTTGTAGTTAAATATTAATGGTTTTATTGTATGTACTGGGATGTTTTGACACACGAGCCAAGTTCTTTTTTTATTTTATTAGTTTTTGTTCTGATCAATTGTCTGGTCAGGCTTTCTGGGTTTATGACTTGCATTTAAATGTAATCCCATCCCTATTATATAACCAATTCAAGTTAAGGTTAGCTGGTGAGAGATGTGGTGGACTCTCTAATCTAAAATGAAAAAAGAAGTAATAAAAAGGAAAATAATTAAGAAAATAAAGTGAGTGGATAGAGAAAGAAGAAGACTAGAGGAAGTAGAGAAAGTCAAATAGAATCAAATGCATCTGAAAACAATAGTGGATCTAAAAAAAAAAACAAAGATAAATAAATAAATAAATAAAGACTTTCAGGCTTACCATTAACCAGAAAAAAAATTTAAGGAAAAAAGAAAGATGGAGCAAGTGAGACAGAGAGAAATGTAAACAAAATGGTACTGGCAGGCTGGATGGTCTATGACAGCCTTGTACCGTTCATAAGAAAGAAATTATGGTGTGTGTGTGTGTGTGTGTGTGTGTGTGTGTGTGTTTTGGGGCAGTTGGAGGGGTTGGGGACAGGAGGGAGGAGAAAACTGTATGGTGGACTTTTGGACATTTAGCCAGTGGGCAGATCAAACTAGTGTGCACACACACACAATGACAAGGCGAGCAATGAGGATGCCACAAACACTTGCACAGTCACACACTAAGCCCCTAGCACATAACACCAGCTGCCTTATTGCTCACTGACATTTTCTTCTTCTTTTTCCTCTCTTCTCACATGGTTCTGTCCTCCTTAATCTGTCTATTCATTTCTGGGGGGGTTTATGGTGAAACCTGTATTTTGTGAGACGGGAAATGCTTGTGTGAACTGAAAATGTTTTTATATTACTTTTACCACCACTACTAGCAGGTTTATAACAGGAAAATATTTCATATTTAGACATAATACAGCAATCTTATGTCCAGTAGATGGCCTTAAGGACAGGAGTCATGATGGCTTATTTTGATATCTAAAACATAGATATCTTATAGATTATTTGATATCTATTATCTAGACTAAAATTTGTGGTTTAATATAAAGAATAAGATTACAGTAATCCAATATATCCCATATAATTGTCTACAGTTGTCTATCCAGATGTTAAATGAATGAGTCCTATTTAATGTATTTGTTTCAAGTTTATTTTTTAAATTAACCAAGAAGTTCTAAACCACTGGATTAAATTTAGGGCTAATTTCATATTTAGGATAAACCTCTTTGTACAATTATCTTTATCTTCATTTCTCTCTTCTCTACTCTCCTCTCTCCCCAGAGCCACTAAGGGTCACTGTCTCCCCTAAAAACTTAAAGACAGGTATCAGCAGTACAGTGATCCTGTCATGTGCTGTTCAAGGTTCCCCTCATTTTACAGTGTCTTGGTTTCGGAACACAGAGCCTGTACTTCCTGACCAGCACTTCTCCATTCAGGGCACCAACAACGAGACACTGTTCATCACTGCTGCCCAAAAAAGACACTCAGGCGCATACCAGTGCTTTGCTACTCGCAAGGGTCAAACTGCCCAGGATTTCTCCATTATATTGCTGGAAGGTGAGTTTGCTATGAAGCCTGGAGGATAAAGAAATTTGGGGCAATTATTTTTATATGTAGGAGGCTTAAGGTGTTTGACTAATTACCAGATGTTTAAAAGTTTAAATTAAACATTGGTTAAGGCATTGGCCTTTGGATTAGAAGGTTGTGAGTTCAAATCCCAGCCACAGGGAGTGGCCACGTCTGGGCCCTTAACCCCATAGCTGCTCACTTGTAAGCATGAGATGTAAGTTGATTTGGAGTAGGGCGTCTACCAAATGCCATAAAAATGTAAATGTCTATAAGTGGGTCTATTTATTATTATTTAACCACCTCCACTTTGTTTTGGTTCTCTTAATATACTTTGTTTGCTTTCTTCCCTCTAAACTGCAGATGGCACACCGAGGATTGTCTCATCTTTTAGTGAACGTGTGGTGGCACCACGAGAACCCTTCTCCCTAATGTGTGCAGCCAAAGGTGCCCCTCCTCCCACCATCACTTGGACGCTGGATGACGAGCCAATCGCTCGGGACTCGGCGCACCAGGCCAGCCAGTACACGCTCTCGGACGGATCCACTGTATCGCATGTGAACGTCAGCAACCCACAGATCCGCGATGGGGGCGTGTACCGCTGCGCTGCACGCAACTCGGCCGGTAGCGCCGAGTACCAAGCGCGCATAAACGTAAGAGGTGCCTGTCTACTTTTCAATCTCAGCTGTTAGAGGGTGGCTTAAAACCCATAACCTTCTTTTCCCATCGCTCAACCTTCCACCCACTCCTCATTTAACTGTCCCAAAATCTTCAGTTTGATTAATACATTCCCTACTTGGATGCTGTGGGAGGGGGTAAATGTTTGTGGAAGGTGTGTGTCTTGGTCCTCGAGCAGTAAACCATACCTGATTTCAACACACTCTGTGTCTTATATGTACAGTCCTTTACTTTTTTTTTTTTTAACTCTTGATGGCACTCGTTCCTATGCACAAACATATCATACATATCACAATTGTCTTGCTATTGAAAATGTTCTTTCTGAGCCTTAATTCTCAAACATTCTCGCATATATGAATTTGTGCATCTATCATCAGAAACATAAAAGAGCCAGCATACAGGTAAAGGCTCTCTGGCCAGTCAAGGATAGTAGTTGTTCCACATCAGTGAAGAGGAGAAAAGAGGGAAGTTCAAAGCTTCTCCTAATAGAAGAGATCTTTACTCTTTACCTCTTTCTAGTTTTCTTTTTTCTGTGTAATTGGTTATGACATATCTGTCTATTCTAAAGAGATGTTATCTCTCTTCTTGAGTGAAAATTACATTTGGTACTTGAATCAGTGTCACTAACACACACACACACACACACACACACACACACACACACACACACACACACACCACACACACACAGAGAGAGAGAGAGAGAGAGAGAGAGAGAGAGAGAGAGAGAGAGAGAGAGAGAGAGAGAGAGAGAGAGAGAGAGAGAGAGAGTGTTAATAAATTCATCTACACCTAAACAAACCCTTTTGTCTCTTAGTTGCTGAAATACAAAATGTCTTATCCATCCAATGTGGATCAAACTGTCAAATATTGTCCTTGTAGGAGCATTTGATTGACAATAAGATCTAAAGACATTCCCTTATTGTAAATTTTTACAGGCATCCAGTCTCATCTCAGGCACCACTGTGGGGCGGTAAAATATGAATTTTCAACTAAATGCAGTTGTGTACGCTCAGAAACAAATCCAAAGCTTTCAATATACTCATTTCAAAGCATTTTAGACTGCATAGACCTTTATTATTGAATGAACCTTGAAGAGAGCTCATGAATTCTTATTTTTGAAGAGAAAAACAAAAGGATAAGAGGAGGGTGCATTGCAGAGAGAGAGAGAGAGAGAGAGAGAGAGAGAGAGAGAGAGAGAGAGAGAGAGAGAGAGGGGGATACTGTACGACAGTTTTTGTTGAATAATACATCAGGGGTTGACTGTCAGAGCTATGACAAAGCTCAAAACACTGAGCAGTGAGACAGAAAGGCAAAAAACAGCAAGAAAGAAGGGCAGAGAAGACAAGAATTTTTGTATACACAAAACATTCATATGCAAATCTCCATATGCATAGCCACCATTTTGAGACAAACTGCTATTCCCCCTGTGCTTCCAACTATCACTTTTACTGTGACTTTAATTTTCCTCCTTTTCCTTCTCAGTGCCATACTTTGTCCATCATTTCTGTCTTTTCATTTCCATTCTAATGCATCATGAGAACAGAGTTTTTCAGAAGAAAGTGTTTCCGCATACCCTTCCCCGTGAAAAAATGCATTAATTGGCTTTTACATGTTACCTGGTTAGCAGGTGTGATCAGTGATGAACCCTTCTGGAAGCCTCTGTTCTCACCAGAATCATTAACATGTGCATTTGGGATGCTAAATGAATTTGTACTGACAAATGATTACACATGTGATGTATAACGATCTACATCCTACATCAAATTTAATTTGCTTGTACAATTTGTCACAGCAAAGATAAAATAGTACATAAAAATGTATTTGTTGTCAAACAAAGAGATGCACAAATATTAATTTTGGTCTGACAGAGTAATCTAACCCTATCTACTTTTTATTATTTATCTTCTTTCTGTACTTTTTATCTTTTTCTTATTGTCATTTTTTTTTTTTTTTTTTTGTACCTCATTTGTTCTTCTTCACTCTTTCTGGTTATTCTTTCATCGTATTGTTTTCTCTATATTATCCTGGCTTCTCAACTTTCTTCCTGTATTTACCTTAATGCCCCTATTTTCATCACTACATCTCATTATTCTTTACTTCTATTTGGTTTTTGGTTATTTTCCTCTTTCTCTCTTAGGGGCCCCAAGTATCAGGGCCATGCGCAATATTACAGCCGTGGCTGGGCGCAACACCTTCATCAATTGCCGTGTGATAGGCTACCCATACTACTCCATCAAGTGGTACAAAGATGGCATGCTGTTGCCAGACAACCATCGGCAGGTGGTATATGAGAATGGTACACTCAAGCTAAGTGATGTGCAGAAAGGAATGGATGAGGGAGCGTACCTGTGCAGTGTACTTATCCAACCCCAGCTCTCTATCAGCCAGACTGTCTATGTCACTGTCAAAGGTTAGCAGTCCAAACTGTATTCTGCAAGTATGAAGAATATACCTGAGATCATGTCACTAGGGTCTGCAAATCACAAATATCTGATGGGGTTTACTACATTAAATACTTTTTGAATATAGAATTATTAACAAAGATTGTAGCATTAGAACTGCATGGTCCACCTTGTGTATGTGTCTGTTTATTCATGTTTGTGTGTCTTAGTGTGTCAGTACAAGGGAACACTGACTCCAGTGTGAAGATAGTATAGTGTGCTGCTTGTCTCGTCATGTCTCTGATTTAATTAACTGAATTTTAACGAGCCCCAGATTAAATCCCCCAGATGTCTTCAGTTGGACCCCCCCTTCCTTGGTTTCCATGGCAACACCATTATTCCCCATGCCAATTGGGCTCTAATTAGAGCAGCTATTATGGTCTGGAGGGAGAAGGAGGTAGTGCATGTGTATCTGAGTTGGGTTGGGGGGGTTAGTCGAGTGTTGTGAGGGTTTGTGTTTCATTGCAGATATATAGATGTATACATATAAACCTTCTTCGCTGAATACTAAATCACCTTGTCTTTTTCTTGTCCTCTGTTTTTTCTGTTCTCTATTTCTCTATCAATTTCTTAGTTCCCCCTCTCATTCAGCCTTTTGACTTCCCCCCTACATCAATTGGTAAACTGATGTACATAGCTTGTGTAGTTTCGTCTGGGGACATGCCCATCCGTATTACATGGCGCAAAGATGGTCAGGAGATTGTGTCTGGCACCTCTGGTGTCACCATTGAAACCAAGGAGTTCATGAGCTCACTGCAGATCTCTAAAGTTTCCCTGAAGCACAACGGCAACTACACTTGCATCGCCAGCAATGACGCAGCTACTGTCAGCTCTGAAAGGCAGCTAATAGTAACTGGTGAGAAAATATAGCCATATTTTACCTGGTTAATAAAAGAGAAAAGACATTAACAGGCATGTCTGAAAAAATATGTTTTGGGTATTCAATCTCAGCAGCACTGATTGAAAAGATGTACTTGGGAAATCTCCACTATTGTATGTAAAATGTAAGCAAAAAAAAGGTAATGTTTTGCTTATATTAGATTTTCATCATCAGATAAATTCTGTTTTGGGTCTTTCAGTCCCTCCTCGTTTCCGAGTTCAGCCTAATAATCAGGATGGGATCTATGGGAAGTCTGGGGTTCTGAACTGCTCTGTAGATGGTTACCCCCCTCCTAAAGTCATGTGGAAACATGCCAAAGGTATTGACTTGCATTACACTGAAATCAAAACATTCATTGTAACTATAGATGTATGCTGCATTCAAGGTGCCTTGTCAGTAGTTATGTGTGGTAATAGCTTCATTTCTCATAGAATATTTTGCAAAATGATTTTGTGTCTTTTATGTACACTATAAACGTTGTTGGAAGGGAAACACAAGATGCAATTTTACCTTAAATGCAGCATAATTATCCTTATTTTCTCAACAACTCAAAAACAGTTTAACTGTGTTACTAAAATACTTGCAACATGTTTACAGGGCTAGCTGACTGTGATAGCATAGCTAAAAAATAACAATACACTTAAATAAACTTATTTGTAAGTCTTATTATTTTAATCAATATTTAAAATTTGATTAGTGGTTAGTTTATACTTTTTGTTTCTTGGATTCTTTAGCCAATTCTATAATTATACCTCTTTATGACCATAACATTTGCCATTTTGTAATTTTCCAGGTATTGGAAACCCACAGCAATACCATCCAGTTCCTCTGACTGGTCGCATCCAGATCATGCCCAATGGTTCTCTGCTGATCAGACATGTTTTGGAGGAGGATCGGGGCTACTATTTGTGCCAGGCCAGCAATGGTGTGGGCTCAGACATTAGCAAGAGCATGATGTTGACAGTCAAAAGTGAGTCAGAGAACATTTTACTATGATTAACACTGTGAAAGGTGTAATATAAAACACATTATATACTGTGCGTATTAAATATAACCACTAATTATTATTATTATTATTATTATTATTATTATTTTATTACACAAAAAACAAACAAATGAACCAGGAGCTTTCCAGGTCACTCTAAACTATAAGCAGCTCTTCTTTGCCTTGCTGTGCTCTTACATGCTCAGATACACAACACGAGCTCACTGTCAGACAGATGAAAAGAGAAAACAAACAAATACAGTGATTACCCTTTTTGTTCCTCAAAACTCCTCTCTGAAGATGTGGATTCATGCCATATAACAATTCCTTGTGCTACATAAACAAACCACCCGGTAGAGGCTGGCAATCTATCTGACCTGTGACCAACTTTTAGCCATAGGTACTGTCTCAGCTCTTTTTGACATGGTGTTAAGATGGTCAGGAGATTGTGTCTGGTACCTCTGGGGTCACCAGCTAACTGCAGATCTGCAAAGTTCACTGCAGCAATAATAAAGCTAATAATAACTGCTGAGAAAATATAGGCACATTTGACCTAGTTATTCAAACAGAAAAGACATAATGGGCATTAATGTGCACAAGGACTGTCTCACGACTGTTCAAGACTGCCTCTTGGACCTACTCATGACCTAAGTGGAAGGCCAGCTAACATACCACTATCAAACTAGTCACACACTCTGCCAGGATTGTCATGAACTCTGCCCATCTTGAGAACTTTAGGTAACCCTCTAATGTTACATATGCCATTGCCTATGCCACATGTTACCTAACCTAACCTCTATTGTTGTGAATGTTATGTAATCTAAATATGCAGTGTCATATGCCTGTGGTGCTGTAGAACATGATCCATAAAGGAAATCTGACAATAGTTCTTGGTCAAACTAGGGTTGAATAAAAATAAGCCACACCCAGCTGATCCATGAGCTTGTAAATGAGAAGCAGAGGATCTTCAAGCTGGAAAATGAGTATTAATGGAGGAACAGAATGGAAATCTACACAGAAGACTATGAGACTATGTGACTACTTTCTAGCAGTTCAATTTTTCTTTTAAAATTAGGTAAGCAGTTTTGCTGGCTGCACATTACACTGGGAAGAGTCAAAATGTAGTGTACATTGATATCTATATGCCCATGTAGGAGGATGATGAAAAACTGTCACAACTTGCAATACGGTAACCTACTGTATGAACATTGGGACAATATGAGATGGCCTCCAAGCAAGAATAGAGTGAAATTCAAAGTTTTTTAAACAATCCAGTCCCAACTAATCACTTTCTCTCATCATTAGAGCTTCAGGGTTTTTTCTACATTGTTTAAGGAAATGAAGGTTGTAATCTGCATGTTTTTTCCTGTATGTGTTTGCAACACCTTATTACCTTCTTCAAACTACTGTCTGGTTTTAAAGGACCTTTACTATTATGTGAGTAATTTGGGGTGAATCTGAAGACATTCCTGGAAACACTGGGTGCAAGATTGGGTATACAAAAACCTACCAATCATAATTTTGAGTGTCCTATTCACATGTTCCACTAATCCATTGGTTTGGAGATTGTGTTCTTTTAAATTATGGAATTCATAAATTTGCTTAATATAGATGGCATAATAAACATGTACAGATCAGGTAGGATCTCATTTGAAAATATGTATATCTCAAGTTAGTCAGTAGAATTGGCAATGTTGGGAAACATGAAATACTTTGACCTCTCATCATGGACACCTGATTCATTTCAAGATATTGTCATATAACTCCCTCCTTTGAGAATGTTTGCATTAACCAAATGCAATGTCATGCCATCTGATAGCAACTTCTCTGTGTATTGGTGGCACTTTGTATGTCACCTTCAGATTAGGGGTGCAGGACCACTGACACATGGAGTGCCTGAGATGCATACATTTGGGGACAGCCTTCCTGGAAGACAGCTCTATTTAATCCCACCAAATTTACATAAAACTGTAATGAATGGAAATTTGGTGCCACCCAGATAAGAATGCTATAAAATCACATGCCGTGGAGATGGCGCTAGGTTTGAAAGTGTAGGAAGCGCACGCAGGGATGCAGGGAGTGTGCCACTGAGACACAGCATCTCGTTCCCTCTGGGGGAACTAGGGTTACCCTATACCCTATAGCCTATAGACATTCCTCTTTTGGGAACTAAAGCTGCATCAACAATGCTTTGGGAACGAGTGTACAATACCACTAGACTGACCAGTCCCTGCCTAGTGTGGATGAGAACAGCTAGACAGAAGGACAGAGGGGCCAGAAGTGGCACTAAGCTAAAAAATGTAAGACGTGACAAATGCCAGCGGGGTGAACCAGCTGGCAGCGTTGCAAATGTCTCAGAAAGAGACATAGTACAGGGTTTTAAAGTCTGCCACACTCTGGGTCAAGTGAGCTCTGACCTTGAAAGGCACAGGGAGACCAGAGTACTTATAAGAAGAGGAGATTGCATTCACAATCCACCAACTGACGGTCTGCTTGTCTGCAAAAAGACCCCTCTTGTACGGACTGTAGCAGATGAACAGTTGGTTTGAATTCTTCCATGGGGCAGTCCAGTTAACTTCGGTAAAGCTTCTTCTTGGCGGGGCCTCGCAAGGGAGAAGGACAAAATGCCTGGAGCACGACTGGTCATGGGGCAACAGAGGGCACTTTGGAAACATACACTACCTCATGCAAAGGCTTGAAGGGAGGCTTGGACAGGGCCTCCAAACTATGGCCAGATTCTACGAAGGCACCCTAGGTCGCACCTGAGCACCAGGAAACGTGTCACCAACAGGTTTTTCCCCAGCGACTGCTCAGCAAGTGGAGCATGGTGTGCTGCAATAGCAGACACGTAAATCTTCAGGGTGGAAAGACAACCATTAGGCGAACTGTTCCTGAAGGAATTCCAGCACTGGGCCATCTGAGTCTAACTGATGGTTCTCACATCATATAGTGAACAGGTGTCACAGCAGATCATCTGTCTCCATACTACTCTGTCCTCTACATCTCTTTCAAAACAACTACCTGCATGTCTTTCCTAACCACATCCATAAACCTCCTCCTTGGTCTTCCTCTTTTCTTTTTTTCTAGTGGCTTCATCCTCAGCATTCTTCTACCGATATAAACCATGTCCCTTCTCTGCACATGTCCAAACCATCTCAATCGGGCCTCTCTCACTTTGTGCCCAAAACGTCTTATATGCACTGTTCTTCTGATAAATTAATTTTTAATCCTGTCCATTCTCATTACTCCTAATGAAAATCTCAGCATCTTCAACCCTTCTACCTCCAGCTTCACCTCTTGTCTTTTAGTCAATGCCACTGTCTCTAAACCATACAACGTAGCAGGTCTCACCACAGTCCTATAAACTTTTCCTTTCACTCTTGCAGATACTCTTCTATCACAAATCACTCCTGCCACTCTTTTCCACCCACTTCACCCTGCCTGCAATCTTTTTTTCTTGGCCTTACTCCCTTTCGACTTGGTCTCCTGCACACACAACATATCTACCTTTCTACGCTCTATCATATCAGCTACCTCTCTCCCTTTACCAGTCATAGTACCAACATTTAATGTGCCCACCCTAACCTCCACTCTTCTACACTTCTCCTTTTCCTGCTGTCTCTGTAGACATCTTTCTTCTCTCCTTCTCCTTTTTTGGCCAACAGTAGCTCAATTTCCACCGGTAACCTGTTGGCTAACAATACGACCGGTATGAAAGTCCGATTCGTGATCCGCATATTTGATTTGGCACATGTTTTACTCAGGATGCCCTTCCTAACACAACCCTCCCCATTTATCCGGGCTAATAGTGGACTGGCCTATGCAACCCTAATGGCTGGGTTGGTGTCGAGTTCAAGATGAGCTCTCTAAAACTTTCTCCAAATTTGCTCCACCACTTCAGGATGGAGCCTCTACTACCTGGGCTTCGGCCTTTGCCTCAAAAGGGTGAGGTTTACTCTACTGCTAATAGTAAGCGCCCTGAAATGTATACTGCCTTTAGTGAGAGCAGCTTCCTCTGGGCCCACAGGAGGATCTGTTAGAGGAGGTGAGAGAGCGTAGACCACCGACATGATGTTTATACGGATCTTAAGTCCGAGAGAAAATGCTTCAAAGCTAGAAGAACGGACAGCATCTCCAGGCAGTTGATGTGACACAAGAGAAAGAGTGCTTTCCATAGATCTTGGGCAGAGCAGCCACTCATGACATCCCCCAGCCTGTGAGACAACAAGGAACCCCCAACACAGGGCCCTGTGACTGTAACCAAGGTTTTATCCACAAGGCCTGTAAGGCTTGCTGCATGACCTTGATTGTGCAGAGCAGGTTGCCACTCCAGGGAAAAGTCTCTGGTCCTGAGCCACCACTGCAAGGGTCTCATGCATAGGAGGCCAAGTGACACCACGTTAGATGCAGCTGCCATCAGACCTAGCAGTCTTTGGAACTGCTTTATAGTGAGTGACTGGCCTTCTCTCACACTCTTGATGGCCGTGAAAGTCAACTCGACTTGAGAAGGAGACAACTGAGCCCGCATTAGATAAGTGGTTCTCTCTACTGGAGAAAGTACACTTTTCTTGGCGTTTAGTCTTAACCCCAATTCCTTTATGTGGGCGAGAACGATATTTCAATGCTTGATCGCCAAGTGCTCTGATCAAGATAATATCAACCAGTTATCAATAAAATGTAGTATGCGGATGCCTAAGGCATGAGTAGTGCTCCACATTTTTTAGAAGTCTTTTTATTTTAAATCATACCCAGCTCCAACCTCATTTGTACCCAGAAGGGGTAATTGTTTATTACAGTTTATTACTGTAAACCGAGAACAATGTTTATTACTATTAATTGGAAGAGAGAAAAACTTTGATATTAATATTTTTACTATTAGTTGTATCCAATTAATGCAAATTATGCTTTAAAAAAAAATCTCCAAGGATCACAGCTTAAAAATTTAGTCACATCTTGGGTCATAAACTATTAAAAACTACAATCTAAAGAAACAATCTTGAAAAGTTGTTTCAATATAAAAGACATTATTAATTTTGCTGTTTATTTTTTTTTATTCATTTAAAAAATGCAATGTGAGAGAACAAAAATGTTTTTTTTTAATCAAATTAATATTTGGTGTGGCCACCCTTTGGCTTTCAATTCTTACACTTGCACACTTTGTACATTTGTATCAAGTCAGGAATTTTGTAGGATCAGAGTCAGGTGTACCAAAATCAAGCACCAAAATCCGTCATGATGCATACATCAGGCAATTATAACTGTTTTTGTGGAAACACAGCAAAAGTTTGGTGTCCTAAAGATTTACATAATTTTAAACAATATAATTACTTTAAAACATTTACAAGAATATTTTGTCTTTATGCTTTATGTTGAGTTTGGTTTCATTAATAATAAACATACATTTGCATAAATCATCCATATTTGTCTATGATAATGTTGATTAGAGAATTAAAAACTTAAAAAGTATTAATTTAAGGTACATTTAGAACAGACAAAATTAGTGATTAAGTTGCAATTAATCACGAGTTAACTCATGACAATCATGTGATTAATCATAATTAAATATTTAAATCGATTGACAGCACTATCAATTTTATATGTAGACTGAAGCACGGTCATTAACTGAAACAGAAACAGCTGTGTAGGATGCTTAAAACTGGGTGAGGAACAACAGCTAGGTTAGTAAATCTGCTACTAAGGTGAAGTTGCACCAGATATTGATTAGATTGATTTCTATTCTATTCTTTTACTTTTTTACTTTAATGATTGAAAAAAAAAAATTATACTTCTATTATAGAAGGAATTCTTCCTTAATAGCAACACAGCTGCCTAAGGCATGTGTATAGTATAGTATGTTAGTAGTGTAATGTCCAAAGTCATAAAAAAAATTTAACATTCTTTTTTTTTGTTTGTTTGTTCATTTATCTTTTTTATGCTGCCACTTTGTCTGTATCATTTACCTTTATTTGCCACTTTCCTCTCAAATTAGCAATTTGTTTTCTTATCCAGCAGTTTGGACATTCACTTGCTTTCTCTCTCTCTCTCTCTCTCTCTCTCTCTCTCTCTCTCACTCTCTCACTCACTCTCTCTCTCCCACTCTCTCTTCCTTCTTCTCTTTTTTTGAAGGTGTGTTGGTGTTATTGATTAAACTGTTCATGTCGTCTGTTGCCCTTAATTCAGTTTGTTTTCTTTAGTAGAAAGAGGGCAGAATGAATAATTGATGAAAACAAAACAGCAGAATCCTGTCTAATCAATAAAGTGTGTGTGTGTGTGTGTGTGTGTGTGTGTGTGTGTGTGTGTGTGTGTGTGTGTGTGTGTGTGTGTGTGTGTGTGTGTGTGCACGTGTTTGCAAGCAAGTGTAAAGGCAAGGTAGCGATGTCTAAAATTTGTTATTGTTTTAGTTTAAAATCACTGCAATAGCCACATAAACATTCTAGTTCGAGGTGAATCTTACTATCACTTTCCTTTTTTCTCTTCATTTTCTTTCTTCACCTTTTATTTTCCGTATTTGGTATTTTTCTCATGTGCTTCCTTCTCCACTGTCTCCAGTTCCGGCCATGATCACATCCCATCCTAACACAACTATGGCTATAAAAGGACAGAATAAAGAACTAAACTGCACTGCCCGGGGTGAGTACCCTATTATTATTCGCTGGGAACGCGGGGACACTGTCATCGACCCCGACCGCAACCCTCGTTATTCAATCACCACTAGCCCCAACGAGAAGAGTGATGAGGTGATTTCCACATTGAAGGTGAGACACTTGTATATGCATAATCTGAAAATCAATGCCTATAATGAATTGACCACTAATCTTATCTGGAAGTACAAGGCATTATATTATGACAAGGCAGCAGAAACTAGGCACAAAAGCCTATACTTTATTTTTTCTAATCATTTAGAGTACTAAAAAAAAAAGCTCTGACAATCCTTCAATAGCTGTTAGATAATATAAGAAGAATGCATCTAAAGAGAACATTACAGTAAGCCTTTCTCTCTTTCTATTTTTAATATACATTTTTGTTTTTTTCTCTCCCTCCCTTTCTTTCTCTCCCTCTCTCTCTCTCTCTCTCTCTCTCTCTCTCTCTCTCTCTCTCTCTCTCTCCCTCTCTCTCTCTTCCCCCTCTCTTTCTCCCTCTCTCTCACTCTCTCTTTCCATCTCTGCAGCTGAAGCCAGCTGAGCGTGGTGACTCTGTGTTCTTCTCATGTCATGCAATCAACTCCTATGGCGAGGGTCGTGGCCTCATCCAGTTGACGGTGCAAGGTAAGACAATCAGCCATAAAGACCAGATTCATGTCTGACATGATACACCTTATCTAGAGACACAAAATCAATAATATATCCTCTTGCTTTGACAACACCCACCCCACCCCTTCTGGTCCTCTTTTCTACCTGTTTCCTCACTTCTGTTATTTATTTATTTTATTTCCATTTTATAGAGCCCCCTGATCCTCCGGAGTTAGAAGTGCGTGAAGTCAAAGATCGCAGTATGAACCTAAGATGGACTCAGAGGTTTGATGGGAACAGCATCATTACCAGTTACGACATTGAATACAAAAACAAATCTGGTATGTACTTTTCTACCATTTTAGTGTTACATTTATAAATATATAACGCTCATGCAGATATTTTGGGGAAATTATTATATATTTTTACTGTGCTGGTCTTCTGATAGATCCATGGGAATTGAAGCATGCTACACGCAAAATTTCCCCAACCAATAACCAGGCCAACATAGTGGAGCTGCATCCGGCTTCTGTCTACAGCATTCGTATGTACTCATACAACAAAATTGGCCGTAGTCAGGCCAGCAAAGAGCTCACAATCAGCACAGAGGAAGCATGTAAGTGCAAGCGCACACATACAAACAAATACACATAAACAGGCACACAAACATAAACACACACACACATACAGTGCAGTACAGATATCTTTTAAACCAATTTGATTTTGGTCTTTCATAGCTCCTGATGGACCACCCATGGACGTCATTCTACAGCCTATGACATCACAGAGCATTCGTGTTACGTGGAAGGTACATGACCATGAGCCAAATTTGGCTTAATGCTATAAAAATACACAGATGCTAATTAATACATTTAGATAATAGAAAACAAAACCTTTGTTCTTCTTTCCAGGCTCCCAAGAAGGAGCTCCAGAATGGTGTAATCCGTGGCTATCAGATTGGCTACAGAGAGAATGGGCCAGGCAGTAACGGGCAGTACAGTATAGTGGAGATGAAGGCAACTGGTGATAGTGAGGTGTATACACTGGATAACCTGAAGAAATTTGCCCAGTATGGAGTGGTTGTTCAAGCCTTCAATCGTGCTGGAACAGGTCCATCCAGTTCTGAGATCAATGCAACCACACTAGAGGATGGTAAAGACAAATTTACATGTCTGAAATGTGTAGATCAAAGTTCTTACACTTTTTGGGCAATATTAGAATTAGATTTTTCTGTAAATCTGATGCCTGCATGAGATGTTTGTAAAAAAAAAAAAAACATAAATTATAAAGAATAGAGTGTGCACTCAATTACATTCTAGAGTTGTATAATATGTGACTTAAGACACAGTGCTAGTTTGTTTAACAAAGGGAGGAGAAATTTGTCCAATTTGTCAATTGTCAGAATTACAACATTTCTGGATATTGAAAATGACAAACATATACCCTATGAATTAAACAATGTCTTACTAAATGAAATCCTCAGTAACACATATATTAGTAATATTTTTATTAATAATTTCTTAATTAAAACAATGATCTAATGCAAGGTTTCTTTCACAACCCCTTATAAATCAACTAAACATATGTGGAGTCACAACCCCATTTGGGAACACCTCAATTAAATTTCTGTGATTTTGGTTTTTAAATTTTGATTCTCATGACTGATATTGATTCCACAAACAAATATAAGGCCACTTCTTCTCTGTATCTTTAAAAATGTTTGCATATGTCAAATGCCACAAATCAGCTTTAAGAAAAATCTAATATAGATTTTGATTTAAACTCTAAATGAGCAAGACAGAAGCAAGGAAACACTTCCTGAGATGGTATAAGGAAGAAAGCCTGAGAGGAACCAGACACATGAGGGAACCCATCCTCATCTGGGTGGCACCAAATGTCCATTTATCATAGTTAATCATTGTTTCCTGAAAAGGAAATGAACAAATATCTTGAATAAACAAATGAGGCTAGTCCTCAAACTAAGGTTTAAGAGCTCGAGGTGTATTCCTAAAAATTCATCAGAAGGTTGGTCTATTGCTGTTGCGTTTTTGAAAAAAAAAACACCTGTCCCTTCCTTAGTGTTCATTAATTTAGGTACTTTTAAAGAGCCTGCACCTTTAGATTGAAGCAGGCATGGTTGATCAGAAAGGTTCAATCAAGTACTGCTATGCAGGACAATTTAGTTTTTAGTGATTAGCAGTATTTTACAAAAATTAAATTATACTAATAATAAGTTAGGTGTAATGCAATTACCTCTGAGGACTCTGGCTATTGCATTGTGGAGCTTGCTTATGCACCTAATACAAGGAATTTCCATAGTCCAATCTAGAGCAAACCATGCAATGTTTCACAAATATTTCTAAAAATATTTCTAAAATAACAAAATGACTGCCTAGTGATAATACCAACATGAGCATCAAATGAAAGACTGCGATCATTTATCACACCAAGATCTTTTACTGGTGTACATGAATTAACTGGTGATCCTGAGTTACAATATAAAAACACTGCCTGTGGTCCTAGGAAAAGTACTACTGTCTTTTTAGAATTCTGTTCTAGTTAGCATCCAGTGTCTATTGTTCTTTACACATTGCACAACATTTTAAGTTGGTGTTTCTTATCTAGCTTTGCTGAAACATACTAAATAAGTGTAAAATACATGTAACTGTTTGGTCAACAATATGAAATATATAGTGAGAGAACATTGTGAGGAGAGGTACATTAATGAGCTCAGTAGATGTATAGCTTACTATATAGGCAGCGAGTCAACTGTTAGTTCTCTGGATCTGGGTTTTGACAAGGGTCAAATTGTGATGACCACAAAAGTCACTGCTTACAATATATTTTTATTTATATGATTTGTATCATATGGAATATCTCGTACATATGAGATTAGTCTTCTTCTCTGTCTCCACTCATAAATATTTTTCTTTAAAAGGCCTGAATATAAAAGCTGTACGTGAGAGAGAATTGATTACTGTGAATTAAACTGAAAATGAGAGCGGGCTGAACTTGTGAATTGTAAGCCCAGTCCTCTAATTGGTGGTGGCAGTCTTCAGGGGTCAAGTCCAGTCAGGTCCCAAAGCCTGTTCAAGCAAATGCTGTGGTTTGTCTTCACCCTTCTCTTTCTTTTCTTTCACTCTTTTATTTTTCCTGCACCCTCTCTTCCTGTGCCAGCTGCAGCTGCTCCTTCATAGAGGCGAGCCAGCTTCATTTCACCTCCTTTCATCCTGTTCTTCGTGGTCATGCTTGCTCTTCCAGCTAAAGACACACAGACCTACACTGTCTTACCTCAATGGCACCCTTGTTCATTCAAGAGCACCATTTGGCACTTTAACATGACCACATTTGCCAAGTATCCGGGCAAAAGTGTTAGTGACCATTACAAAAGATGAATTCAGATGAACATTCCAGAGTTGTTTAATTTGTAGAATTTAATGATCATTTTAGTACATAACTTGCGTTTTTGTAAACGCAATAATATTGTAGTATGGTTGGAATTTTAATGGTATTTCAGACAATGCTGGAAATACAGAGAACTGACATAAATTATCATACTACTCCCTAAATCAATTTATTTTCAATAGAATGATTAAATAATTGCAGTTGTGTATAGAATTGTAACTAGCTTTTTGCCTCAGACTGGATTTATAGTTGTCAATATTAAGTTTAATAGAATTTTCCCTAACCTACTTTAAAATACATTCTTACATAAGTTTTTATAGTAGGATATCAATATAGTATACTAGCTAAAGCTCTAAAGCATATTTAAAGCGTGTTTAACTTATCTCTTTTACTTTCAGTGCCAAGCCAGCCACCTCAGAATGTGCGGGCCGTCACAGTGACATCAGATGAGGCAGTGATTACTTGGGCAGAGCCTCCACGTATGACCTTAAATGGAGTCCTCAAAGGATATCGTGTGGTGTTCTGGTCACTCTTTCCTGATGGAGGTGAGTGCTTTTCCTGTCAGAAAGAGGTTCTAAAGCAATGTAATTATACAATGCAATGCAACTATTACAACTAAAAGTTGGTTTTCTTATTTAATGACTTGTTTCTTACTGTCAAGATCTATTGATTTATCTTAGGTGGCTTTGTCTTGATGTACTGTATAAAAATATGTTCTTTCAGAATGGGGTGAGATGCAGAACATTACAACTGTACGTGAGCAAGTGGAGTTAAAAGGCTTAGAAAAGTTCACAAACTACAGTGTCCAAGTGTTGGCCTATACGCAGGCAGGGGATGGTGTCCGCAGTAATGTTCTCTACATACAAACAAGAGAGGACTGTAAGTAAACACACACAGACAAACAAAGAGCTACATATTTACAAATATATGTGGATTATTATCAAAGCATTATTAAGAGAAAAACCAATGGCAAACAGACCAGTTCATTACCAAAAGATGCTCTGATAGACTAAATCCAAAATATGATAAAAAAATAAAAATAAAAAAAAAACAATAAAAAACAAAGCAAGTGTTGAAAAATATCAGATATCAAAATGCATAACTGGACATGGTTGAGAGCAAGCAAGTCAAAGCAGGAGGTCATGTGATGGTAATCTTTACCTGTGTTTTGGTACCACCAGTCTACTTATTTTTGTGTCATTGTGCTTCCAGGGACTTCAGTAACTGGCAAGAAAAAGAGACATACTGCATAGTTGAGGCATGCAAAAAGATACAAACACACACATATGGAGTATGAACATAACCCAGGCAGAAGGCTGTGATGTACATATTTTTCTGTTGAGTTGTCTTGTTTTTTGTTGGCTTTTTGAAAGTGTACTAAAACGCATAGGTTGCAGGCTACGGGACACTCTATATTCAGCTGTATCCTCTGCCAATGATACTTACCAAGATGGCTTCTATGGATTCCAAAAGCCTTCATGGAGCTCTTTGAGTGTGCAGCAGCTGCATGGATATGACTGAAAAAGGAGTAAGCTCCTTTCCTTTCTATGCAGGGGTGCCCATTTTTCAGCTTAAAAGCTGAGAGACTCCTATAATAGTTGTTTGATTACAGAGGAGCAAAATGTGAAACAGATGATTGAGCTGTTGGTACTGGATCAATCTGTCGCCCACCTTCTGACCCTTTACCAGGTATTCGGTAAATGTATCATTATCGCTTTCTTTTCTCCTCTTTTAAGCGCCAGGGCCCAAAAATTAACACCTCAGACCCAATCACTATTTCTACCGTCACTTTTTTAATTTGTAATGGCTACAATGGTCTGTCTTACTGTCCATGGGAGGAATATCCAGTTCACAATAGAACTGAGGCAAAGTCCAGGCAGGTCTGTTGGAACATGATAAAACCATCAGATAGTGAAAGGTTTTATCATGTTCCAACAAACCTAGTAGACAGAGTCATGCCAGCACGCTTTCATTTAAGTAAAAGATGCACTTCTCTCTCTTGTTTGTATTACAGACTGATGCAGTGGACAGGGGCCTGGTTATATGTTATCTCAGGTGATGGTAGAGAAGAAACATCAGCAATAAGCTCTCAGTAACTCTCAGATATTCCCAGCATAGCTGGTACAACACTATTAAAAAGGAATGTTTGGTAATCAAATGGGTGGTCCAAATCTGCTGGAATGGACCTTCACCCTCTGTTTGGACCATTTAGGTTTGAGGTGGTCCACAGGCCGATCAGCCAGATAGGGAGGGTATGTAGAGAGAGACAGTTTGTGAATGGAGGCAAACCTGAAAGAAGTGAACGATAAGGATCACACGCCTGCATGAGCTGTATTAATAAATATGTGCTCACGTAGTTGAGAAATGAGAGGGTAAAAGGGGTGCAAGAGTAGAGCTGAGAGAGAGTATACTGTGCTGTAAGTGTGCTTGGGTGTATGTGTGCGTAAGGACACTGAAAAGTAAAAGTTGGCAATAAAGCCATTAAAAGTGGCTTCCACTACCTGACCCGTTGAGCTCTCCAGACCATATTATTAATTGATTGATTTTTTTTGTATGATTTTGCTTTGACATGTTTTTCCCATTGCATAGACCTTTGGGCTTGTTAATGTAAAACAAACTGCCTGCAGTTGACTTCCCCTCCCCTAACAGGAGAGCGAATCTACCATCCTTATTAATAAAAAAAAAAACCTTTATGATTTCTGTTTTTTAGCATTTGATTAAATCACTATGTTTGCAGATGGTAAACTCTGGTACATGTCAGTGTAATACCTCAAAATTTCTTAAGACTCACATAGTGTCTGTGAAATTAATTTAGTGCCCTGATTCCAACTTGGGACAAGCAATATTGCCTATTAAGAGGCACTGCTTTGGAATATCCAAATATGCAATCTCTTACATGCACTTTTCTTACAGCATTTTCTTTTTTAAAGGATCAAATCTATCAATTAATAATATGGTCTGGAGAGCTCAACGGGTCAGGTAGTGGAAGCCACTTTTAATAGCTTTATTGCCATCTTTTACTTTTCAGTGTCCTTACGCACACATACACCCAAGCACACTTACAGCACAGTATACTCTCTCTCAGCTCTACTCTTGCACCTCTTTTATCCTCTCATTTCTCAACTACGTGAGCACATATTTATTAATACAGCTCATGCAGGCGTGTGATCCTTATCATTCACTTCTTTCAGGTTTGCCTCCATTCACAAACTGTCTCTCTCTACATACCCTCACTATCTGGCTGATCGGCCTGTGGACCACCTCAAACCTAAATGGTCCAAACAGAGGGTGAAGGTCCATTCCAGCACATTTGGACCACCCATTTGATTACCAAACATTCCTTTTTAATAGTGTTGTACCAGCTATGCTGGGAATAGCTGAGTTACTGAGAGCTTATTGCTGATGTTTCTTCTCTACCATCACCTGAGATAACATATCCCCAGGCCCCTGTCCAATGCATCAGTCTGTAATACAAACAAGAGAGAGAAGTGCATCTTTTACTTAAGTGAAAGCCTGCTGGCATGACTCTGTCTACTGGACTGGATCTGGTGCTTCCTTTTTAGTGAGATCAGTCAAAAGTCTGGTGGCATCCAAATTATGTTTTTTTTGGGCTCCCAACAACCCAAACAGAAACATGATAAGCTGGTGTGGATATCTATGTGAAAGGGCTGTTTTTTTTCAATGGAGTCAAGGGGATCTGTCAATATCTCTTGGTTAAATTCAGTATTAAATAAAAGTGAACATTAAGCCAAGCATACAGGTTGTCAATGTGAGGCATCAAATATGCATTCAATTTAGACACCACACTGACATTTTGAAAATTGGAAACCGCCAGACTGACCAATCTCTGCCTAGTGTGGATGGGCACAGCTAAGTCGAAGTACAGAGGGGCCAGGAGTGGAACTAAGGTCAAGGCTGTAGGACCTAATAAAGGTGTTACAAAGGTCAGCAGGGTGGACCAGCCCACAGCGTTGCAAATGTCTTGGAGAAATACCTCACAAGGACAAGGACTTAGAGGCCGACACACTCTGAGTGGAGTGCGCGCTGACCACAAAAGGAGGGGGAGACCAGAGGACTCATAAAAGGAGTGGATAGCATCCACAATCTATCCACTGAGGGTCTGCTTATTGCCAGGAAACCCCTTTTAAATGGACCTTAGCAGACAAACAGCTGGTCTGACGTTTTCCGCATGGGAGTTCTGTGCAGTTATGTGTCCAGTGCTCATGGTTGTATGCCACTTTGTGGCATACAACTTCCTCGTTGAGGCACACCCATTCTCCTGGTCGATTGCCTGAAAAAGAGGAGGATAGAATGCCTGGAGCACAACTGGTCGTAGGACGACTAAAGGCACCTTGGGAACAAATTGGGGTAGAGAAAGGCAATAACAATGCCTAAAAAAAACTCCAGAAGAGAGGGGCCCACGGAAAGGGCCTGAAGATCCCCAACTCTCTTCAAAGAGGAGATGGCCAGTCTTGACTGTGAGAAATTTTAAGGGCACCTCGGACAAGGGCTCGAAGGATGGGTCAGATAGGGCCTCCAGGACAATGGTCAGGTCCCATACAAGCACTCTGGGTCACACTTAAGGCTTTAGGATCAGAGTACCACGGAGGAAACGTGTCACTAACGCGTTTTTCCCTAGCAACTGCTCGGCAAGCGGAGCATGACAAGCCGCAAAAGTGGACAAGTAAACTTTTAGGGTGGAAGGAGACAACCCTTTGGCCAACGTTCTTGAAGAAATTCCAGCACTGGGCCAACCAGACAGTTAAATGGGTCTAAGCAGTAAGTTTAATATAGTGAACAAGCACCACTTTGTGGCATACAACCTCCTCATTGAGGGAGCTCTAGATTAAAGAATGGTCTCTACGATGTTGGTAAAAAGACCAGTAGCTAACGGGCTACAGCTCAGGGCGGGGTGATCCAAAGTGCCCCCTGCCTCAGAGAGAAAGTCCCTCCTGGAGGAAATCTCCCAGGGAGGGTGTTCAAGAAAGTTTACCAGGTTTACTTTCCTTGACGAGCGCCCTACAAGAGCGGAGCGTTTACATGGGCATGCGGCAGCAATGAGAGCAGGCGGCTTCCTCGAGAGCTGATGAAGAATGCTTCGCTCCCAAGCAAGTGATACACAAACTGATACGCACAGCCAAAATGTTCACTTGATATCCATTCTTAAAATTTGTACCGCACCTTGCCTTTCCTAGGACAGACACACAGATCATTTCCTGAACAGCTAGCGCTGTCTCCACCACATGTTCTTATAGCTTTCTGGTCGTGTCGCACTGTTCCGTTCGACAAATTACACACGTGATTCAGAGCATGGTTAAGCGGAAGCCATTACCAGAGACAATGGTACCACTGGCCTGAATTGAACTAAGTGTGGTATGTACCCTGTAGCACATCCTGGAAATTATAAAGTTCTCTGCAGCACCAGCAGACCCAGGTTTCCCTCCCACACCCTTGTCACTGGAATCACCTGTGGGGGAGAAGAAACAGACAAAGTGTGATAGAGGTGGGAAGAGGGGAACCTGAGATTGCCAATCAACCTCAGGGTAATTGGCCCCATTTCCAACTTGTAGAAAAAGGAGGAGGGCAGGAGAAGGAAGGGGAAGATAGAGGTGGGTCAAGAGGGAAGAGACAGAAGAGATTAAGGGCTTGTCTGTCTTCAAATATGCTGCTAAATGGTTCTTACCCAGCTGATCTGCCTTGTTGAGTGATACAGAATGTTTGGTAACCCTCCATCACTATCCTTTCTGGCAGCTGCACAACAAACTGTTCTATTGCCACCTTTTCGATGATCCTCTCAGCATTGTGTTATACATCCAGCAGTCACTTTCTGCAAACATCATGGTGTTGTTGGGTGAAGCAAATGGTCAGCTGACATAATTGTGTATCAACGAGCAGAACTGCTGTTGCCTCTGCCTCTGGGGTTTAACAAATTTACAGCAAAATCACCTGCTTCCTATCTTTTTTGTGGCACATACAATTATCTGGGGGCTGCTGGGCCGCAAGTGATTCATTCGATAGGATGGGTAGCAGGTGGCAACACTAGCCAGCTCCATGATTGAGCTGCTTATTCAAATAGCTTTATAAAAGCTACAGCATCATTGGCTCAACCTGTTTAATGCAAGGTAAAGTGTGGCGGAAGAGTGTGGCTGAACTTGTGTGGCTGAACCATGCTCTGGATTAACTCCTGCCTTTGAATTGATCTACTCAAAGCTCCAGGATGGCCTGATGATCATCTGGATGGGGCAAGTTCACTTATTGTAGAGTTTTTGTTTATGTATTCCCTTTGGCATTGGTGTGGAGACCTCACTAGCTCAAGGAAGAAGGAGTGGGAGGCAGATGACAAGTTTTCAACTTTGTCATCTTTTACTTAAGCAGATACACAAATGGGAGTGCCCATCTCTTTCTCTCTCTCTCTCTCTCTCTCTCTCTCTCTCTCTCTCTCTCTCTCTCTCTCTCTCTCTCTCCCTCTCTTTATCTATCTCTCTCTCTTGCAGCTCTGCTCCTTTAAAGATAAGGTAAGATAAGATATACCTTTATTTCTTTCCACAGTGGGGAAATTTCTCTGTTAAAGCAGCAAAGAAAAAGAAATGTGCAAATATGTAAAAAGAAAAAGTAGAAAGAGTAGAAATATAATACATTATATAGTATATACAAAACACAATGTATAAATACAAAAGAAGAAAAAAGAGACCATGAGTAGGTAGTTACACTATCAAACATATTGCACATAGGTAATATTGCACGGTTTTAAATGATTGTTTTTGCACGTGTTGCTTTAAAAAAGTTGTAATTGTTATTATTGCACAGTTAAACAGTAATAACAGTGTATATTTTGGCGACTGGTTCACTGGGAGCAGCTCTGACTGTAAGGTCTAATAGCAGCAGGGAGAAATGACTGTCTGTATCGCTCCTTCAGACACTTAGGATGTAACAGTCTGTCACTGAAGGAGCTGCTCAAAGATGAAACTTTCATACAGGGGATGAAAGTTGTTCTCCAGCAATGATGATAGTTTAGTCACTATCCTCCTTTTTCCCACCTCTTATACAGTGTCCAGGGGAATCCCCAGGACTGAGCTGGCCTTCCTGATCAGCTTGTCCAGTCCGTTCCTGTCTGCAGTATAGATGCTGCTGCACCAGCAGACCACACGATAGAAGATAGCTGAGGCCACCACAGAGTCAAAAAAGAGTAGGATGCTTTCCATAGCTGTGGCACATTCCCCAGCTTCAGGCTCAGGTCAAACATGTACAGCAATACGCCGCACAGCTGGTCTGCACAGGTCTTAAAGAGCCTGGAGCTGATGCCATCTGGGCCTGCACACTGCCTTCTTTACTTTCATCTACCTGGGCTTCTCTAAGGGGCAGTGTGTAGTGGTTGGAGTGGGGGCTGGAAGGAATTTGTGTTTATGGGTGGTGGTGGTGGAGGGGGGGGGGGGGGGGCTAATAGAGAGGTGGGGCTGGAGCAGCTTGCTGTGGAAGCAGAGAAAGGGGGGTTGCAGCAGGGGGGGACTTGGTGGGGGCAGGGAGATTAGCTAATCAAATCTGTTAAAGAATAGATTCAGATTATTCACCCACTTCTGGTTACCCTCAGTCTGCGAGCTGGGCTCCTTATGACCAGTGATAGTTTTGAACCCCTTCCACACACCGCTGACATTGTTCTGCTGCAGCTGATCCTCCATCTTCCTCCTGTAGAATGCATTTCCTTCCCTGATCTTTTTTCTCAGTTCTCTCTGGACAGTTTTTAGCTCTTCCTTGTTTCCCGATAAAAAAAAAAAAATAATTCCTCTCTTTAAGGAGAGTCTTTATATCAGGGTTAATCCATGGCTTGTTATTGGGAAAATACCATACAGTCCTGGTGGGTACAGTATTCTCCACACAGAAGTTGATTATAGTCCGTAATACAGTCTGTTAGATTGTCAATATCCTCCCCATGTGGATTGCACAATTCCTCACACATAGTTGTGTCAAAACAGCCCTTCAGAGCCTCACTTGACTCATCAGACCATGTCCTCACTGTGCAGCTGGTTGCCTGCATACAAGGGGTTTGTACACAGGTAGGAGATGAACCAGGTTGTGATCCGATCTTTCCGGGGGGTGGGGGTGGGGGGGGGGGGTGCTGAAGTGTAAGCCTCCTTGGAGTTGGCATAAAATAAGTCAAGTGTTTTATTGTGTGGGTGGAACATACTGGGTGAATGTGGGCAAAGTGCTGGATGGAGGGGCATGATTGAAATCTCCAGAGATAATGAGATGGGCATTTGGGTCTGTTAACAACAGAATGCAGGACGTCGCATGCTAATTCACCATCAGCAGAGAGGGAAATATATATGCAGCTATTGTGATAAAATGCGAGAATTCCCTGGGCAGAAAGTACGCCCTCATGCTAGCGGCTAACAGCTCAATGTCCTTACAGCAAAACTGCTCTTTAATAGTGATGTGACCAGGTTTACACCATCTATTATTCACAAAAACTGCCAGTCCTCCTCCCTTTTTCTTACCGCTCTCTATTGTTCTGTCTGCGCGCAGTAGTTAAAATCCATTCAGAGCCATTATTAGCTTGGTTAGCCATGACTCCATGAACAGAATGATGCAACACTCCCGGAATTCCCTCTGATGCTGGGTAAGAGCTAGCTCGTCCATCTTGTTGGATAAAGAACTCACTTTCCTCATGACTATGGACGGGAGAGTTGGTCTGTAACGTCTCCTTCTTGTCCGACACAGAGCACCAGCTCGGTTCCCCCATCATGTCCTCCTTAGCTCGTGAGAATATCTGTTTTTTCTTATACTAGCATCGCCGTGTTGGACCAAACTATAAGACCAAAAAAGTAGGAGGCAGAGCAAACTCTGTGACTTAAATGATGAACATTGTGCAGTTTACATTCACACACATACACTCAAAAAGAAAAAACACAAAGTGCCGAAACACTATAAAGATGAATAAAAAAAGTACAAACTTAAAGGGAGCTGCTGCAACAGGCTGCCACTTGAGTGGCACCTAACTCTAATTCAATTTATCTATGCATCAGAAACTGCTAGAGAGAACTCATTAATACAAATCATGTGTAGTTGTGTTATCCTATTCGCTAGCGTCCTTAGACTCTGCCTTTCATTCACAAACTGGAGCTTGACCATGCACCCGCTGCCACACATAATTTAGAACATACCAAATATTACTGGCAAACAGTAAGGCTTCACACTGAATGAAATACTTTTGTGCCTTCACAGTGTTTCAGAAATGAGTGAATAACTGTTTCATTCTGGGGAGGGTAAATCATGTGGATGAATGTTGAGTCAGTCATTTCATGACGATTTGGTAGTCATGATGGTCTGTTCTTTGCCAAAACATACAATGTAATTTTTATTGTGGTGGTAGCTCAAACCTGTATGATACAGGACTTATCTTAACATATGAAGATCATTTTGTCTGATGATTTAAATAGACCAAGGAAATGAGGACTGAGGGTAGTTTGAGGCAGAGGTTTCAGGTAGTAGCCCATACTAACTAACCATGTGGCATATATTGATGTGGGCAACAATGGCTTGTCTCATGTCAATGGATGGTCCTTTGTATTTGTACATGTGCCCATATCATTTCTAAATTTCTACATAGAAAAAGAGGGGAATGTTATTCAATTAGGATGAGGTGGAAGTTGGTTATTAGGGTGCATACCCAATTTATGAGTTCTTCTTGTATAGTCTAAGGAACATATGTTGTGTCTTGGGCTATGTGGGGGTGTGGGATTATTTTGCTGGATGTCTTCCATAGGACACCCAAGCCTGTCAGAGTAATTACTTTTTGTTGGACAAAATATTGTCACAAAAATATTATTGTATTTTTAAGAGCATTTTATTCCACTGAATATATATATTAGTAATCAAATAATAATTAAAGCACACCTTTGCAAAGAACAACAAACATTTAATTTAGAAAATATTTAGACACAATTCAAAAATGTAGACAAAGCTGGAATGTAAAATCGAAATAAATAAAACAAATAAATAATACAATACATTACAATACAATACAATATCATATAAACCTTTGTTAAAACAAGTGCACAGAAACATCAAGAAGATCAAAGCAAAGTAACGTTTGATAAAAAAAAGTCTGTTTTGACTTTTCAAATGTCTCTATATGTTACAAAAATGCATCTGTGTTGTGTGGAGATCTTCCATCCATAGATTCTTCTCTGACCCTTTTTCTCAGCAAACTAGGGTGCAAACAATTGCTGAAAAACACAAACCCTACTTAAGACAACAGTCAGTTGAAAAGTCATATGAATAAAGGCACATATTCGGCTATATGCAATCTTAAATCTGTTTCTAATTGTTAGGCAGATTCCAAGTAAGGTACACCATGATTACCTTGTAGGGCTTAAGGCTGGAGGAATAATGTTATCAATTGTACAGAACATTCTTTATGAACTAGTGCTTATTGCACAAATGCACATGTATTTTTGTGCTCACTTGGCTATTAGAGAAAATCTTCTATGATTATTATCAGACTATATCAAGGGATCAGATAATGCATTAAGTGTTCTTCCTGGAGGAACTTGGTCAGCTCTGCATTCTCATGCACTATTTTTTGTATGATACAGCCTCTGATACAGCATTCTTTTGTTCTGAACAAGCTCACTCAGCCTCCTCTTCTTGGGTGTTGGAGGTTAAGATGATCCTGGCACTTTTTCCACTTTCTCCTTCATCTTTTATGTCTTGTAGGTCTTGCAAGTACATTTCTTTGACATCATCCAAGCATTTCACATTGTCCATGGTGCCACAATACCTTAATTCCAAGATGGTGGCCTTTGTCTGGAGGTTGTGGATTTCACATGGGCTGTATTTCTCTGTCAATGCCAAGAACTTGTTTTTTTAATTTGCTGTCAGTGCAGTGTTTTGTTGTCTGGTGATAAAAGTTCACCTTTAAGAAGTTCCAACACAGGCTTTACTGCATTAATGGATTTGAACACAGAAACATCCTGGAAGGTCGGTCTGAAGTGGGAATGTTTTCAATCCTCATGGATTATAAAATTCTTTGTTTGGTGCCCCACCATGTGGAGACATTTTATTAATTTAATCACAAATAATTGTAAAGGATAATCAATAGTTTAATATACAAACAGGCCCCAGAATGTTATAAATAATAATGGAAAAAAAACCTCTTCGAATTAAATTTATATTAATACTTAAAAAAAAATTGTGTTGCATAATAACACAAGTTATCTATCATTCACCTGTACTACTCTATGCTGGGGACCACATTTTAGAGTGGCCTTTTATTGTGGCCAGCCTAAAGCACACCTGTGCAATAATCATGCTGTCTAATCAGCATCTTGATATGCCACACCTGTGAGATGGACGGATTATCTCGGCAAAGAAGAAGTGCTCAATAACACAGATTTAGACACATTTGTGAACAATATTTAAGAGAAATAGGCCTTTTGTGTACATAGAAAAAGTCTTAGATCTTTGAGTTCAGCTCATAAAAATGGGAGCAAAAACAAAAGTGTTGCATTTATAATTTTGGTAAGTGAGTGTATATATATATATATATACTTTTTTTTTTTTTTTTTTGTCTCAAAACATTTTGACTGCAGTCAAGTTAGCAGTGTATGACCAGGTTCATATTTATAGTATGAGGTCATATTTATAGTATAATATGATATATTTGAGCTTGACCACATATGTGTAGTAAAATAAAAGGATGTGTCCTTTATCTCCTTTAGAATGTTGAACTTTGGTGTACAAGGCTGGAATGACAGTTTAGATGTACATTTTTCCCATACTACATGTCAGAAATTTGCAGCATATTTTTAAATGCTGTTTTTTTTCCCAATTATGTTAAATGGCTGCACCTCTTTTACTTTGTTAGCATGTGTGAAATTAGCACTGTAATGTTATATATTTGCACTTTCATGCTAAAATTGTTATCACTCTGAACATTGTGTACAGTGCCCTCTGTAACACAGGGCTCACAAGGGCAGATTAAGGATCCTATATTTTAAGGTAGATCAAGGCAGACCAGGTTTTTTTATTTTTTTAAAAGCACTTTAATCACAGAACAAATTCAAAAGAAGTGGTCAGAGAAAAAAACTGAGTCAGAATACCATAAGAATACATAACAAATCCAAAGGGCTTGGCAAATTCAAGTCTATAAATATAAGATCAGTCAAGGAATTCAATGATTTTCAACTAATACAAATGGGTGGGACAGACGAATACACATTTGCAATACATATAAGCCATTTTCTCTCTCTACTGTTGTTTACAGAATGTGTGGTTTTACATGTATAGGTATGGGTGTAATAGGGGTAAGATTGGCAGGGGAAGACTTTTCACAAAATACCTGTTAGCCATGGGTAAGTGTGGGGTGGTCTTGTGGATGTCCAAAGCTGTCACTGTAACAAATCAAGTGTCTATAAGATCAAATGTGACATTACCACTTCTGAGAATGAAAATGGCAAAGGGTGGAGACTTGAAATGTGTGAGTACAAGTGTTTGTGTTAACCCCACCCCAGCAAAAAAAGGATTAATTCTTTATGGATTAGAAGGCATTACGTTTGTGCTTACACTGGTGGGCATGAGATTAGTGCCCTATCTTTTGCTCTCCTCTTCCCTAGGGACATGTGGGGGCTGGAGGAAAGACTTGGGGGTGAAACTGAGAAACGGAGGACTGTACAAGAATAAACACTTCGCCCTTGAAATTTGATTATTAACTTTTAGAGATAAAGAAGAAATAAATCGAATGTGTTTGTGTAAATCCATAAGAGATGTGACACATTTTTGTGTTTGTTCTTTTTATGCTGTTTTTTTATATTAAACAATTCTAGAGGAGCATTGTTATAAATTAATTGGCCTGCTCCTGGATTATTTTTTATGCCTGATGGAATATGAATGGATGAAGGAGAATGATAGAAAGTACACAGTGGGAGATGTATTTGATAATCCTTGGTTGCACTACAAAGACATGTTCATGCTGATACATCTGTCTCCAGCTTTAGTGTAATGAAATGCAGTATATGGACACCACATAATGGTTCAGTGTATGCTTAACCCTGCCTATTAGCACTGCACAACATTAGTAAAATTATATTGCTGTGTACTGATATTGTATATAGTATGTATTGCAAAATATTAAAATAATCAATTTCAAATAATTGTATAATAAGTATCTGTAACTACTAAAAAATATATATAGTTTTTATTTTGCTCAGCTGGTCAATTGTATACTGGGATATTTTGTACTATGAGTATGGCAAGGGTTGCTGTAATAATTAAGCCACCAATGTATTTTTGCATTGCATTCCTTTCCATCCATAAGTTGCACAACCTTTTTACTCATATACACAAAGATTACTGTCACAAAGATTACTGTCTGTTACTCTGCACAGTAAATGCTACACTGAACATATGTTCTTCTAACATCTTTAAACATCTGTCCCTCTCTGTTTTTTTTTTCTTTTGTTTTTTTTCTTTTTTGCTCTTTTTTGTCTTTACGGTCTTGTTTGAGCTTCTTAAGGCTAAGTCCAGCAAAGCCACAAGCAGTTCTGCTTACATTATAATAAATAGTTTATAACTGCAAACACACATACAGAATGTTTCCCTTTCACTGAGGTCTAAAATACTGAATAAAAAGACGTCAAAATCTATCCAAAGTTCAATTAATGATCATATCAAAAAGTGTTTTATAAAGCTTATGTGATACATTATAGGATCTTATTTCAAATAAAGTAAAATAATTTTTCCTCTCACTTTCTTAGACCCTGGCCCCCCAGCAGGTATCAAAGCTGTCCCCTCCTCTGCCAGCAGTGTTGTGGTGTCCTGGCTCCCTCCAAACAAGCCAAATGGCATCATCAGGAAATACACCATTTACTGCTCCAGCCCTGGATCAGCCCAACCAGTAAGAAACAAAGGGTGTGAAGATGTGACAGATGAGCATGTGTGGTGTTTTTTGACAGATGTGTATGTATGTGATGTTTAAATATTTATACATGATTTTGGTGGGTGTGTGTGTGTTGTGGTGCATTGAGATTGTGTGGATGTACCCTTTTCTTTTAGTATTATCTGCATCAGTCTGTATTCTTATGCGTTTTTGTGTGTGTATGTGTGTGTGTGTGTGTGTGTGTGTGTGTGTGTGTGTGTGTGTGTGTGTGTGTGTGTGTGTGTGTGTGTGTGTGTGTGTGTGTGTGTGTGTGTGTGTGTGTGTGTGTAAGAGACAGTGGTGCAATATCAGCAGGATATGTGTGCCTCATACTGCAGTGTGTGCATGCCAGCTCACTCTCCCCATCTCATTTGCATATCTGTGTCTCATCACGTTGCCTAGACAACCTCATCTGTTCATCAGTGAGGGCAGGAAACAAGCTAACACACACAAACACAACACATGCACCCACGCATGCACACACATCCACACTCCCCTGAGGCTCTATCACATTTATAACCACCTCATCTGCACACTATCATACCCACAGACACACTCGTACACAAGCATTATTTGTGTATTCTTGCACCAAATTAATGTTTCTGTGCAGTCTTACTGACACTTTTTCCTCATTCACAAACCTCTCTCCCTTTCTCTTTTTCTCTATCATTCCATCCTTCTATCTCTCTCTGCATCTCTCTTTTTTGGTCTCCATCTCTCTCTCTCTCTCTCTTTTTCTCCCCCTCTCTCTTTCCCACCCTGGTTTCTTGCAGAGCATGGGGTGATTACTATGTAAATGAGTGTGAGAGGAGAAAGGGAGGGAGGGAGGGTCAGACACACCGTGCAGGGAGTACTTTTGTTCCTCTTTTCATTATCTCCCACTATCGCTCCCTGGATCACCCCTATCTACATGCCAGAGGAATATTTCAATATCCGTTACACCACTCCGCCTCTCTCAACCTGAACCTCCAATTCTTTTTTTCTGTAAAGGCTTAAATTTTTTTTTTAAATTAAATATATAAAATAATCTATACACATAAAAAAGAGATAATTAAGCCTTCAGTAGACTTTTAAATATGTAACATATACACACAATACAATTATAATGTAGTAGGATGAGTAATTTGATGTATGAGTATATCAAGCATGTATGTCAGTATGTCAGTGTTCAGCTTAAGGTTTATTGTGAGTGTGAATAGCAGGGAAAGCTTCAGGTAGTCTGTGGGCAAAAGAAAACTGTAGGTGTGTGTGTATAGGTGTTTGCAGAGTGTGGACAATTGAGTCAAATAACACATTTGGACAGAAATATATGTATCTCCAGAAATATATCTCTAATATATGTTCTAATATATGTTTAGTAAAAAAGCTTGTAGCAAAGTCTTACATTCTTTTAGTAGGTGTCAATGTGTACAGTATGTTTGTCTGTAAATGATTAATGTAGACAATGAATATGTATACTACTGGAATTCATGCATGTTTGTACATACAAATCATGTCTCATTTGCCTGTTTTTGTGTGTGTATGTATGTGTGTGTGTGTGTGTGTGTGTGTGTGTGTGTGTGTGTGTGTGTGTGTGTGTGTGTGTGTGTTTGTGTGTGTTTGTGTGTGTGTGTGTGTGTGTGTGTGTGTGTGTGTTTGTGTGTGTGTGTGTGTGTGTGTGTGTGTGTGTGTGTGTGTGTGTGTGTGTTTGTGTGTGTGTGTACAGTATGTTGTGTGCATATGTGAAAGAAAATAAATACAAAATAAATACAATCTCATTGTAAAAATCACATTAATTGTGTAAAAAAAGTCTATGGATTGTAAATAAAACACCTTTCCTCTTAACATAAAACATTAATTTTTACATTCTTGGCGTCATCAGGAACAAGCACAAGCTTCTTTGAATCATTGCAGTTTTTACTCTTTTCTCTATGGATTATATATTTTGTTTTGTGATTCTCAGGCTCCCAGTGAATATGAGGCAAATCCAGAAGTGCTATTTTACCGCATCACCCACCTGAATCAAGGACAGCAGTACCTTATCTGGGCAGCAGCTGTTACCACTGCCGGCCGAGGGAACATCAGTGAGAAGGTCACTGTTGAGCCTGCTTTAAAAGGTATGTAATAATAAGTTTCAATTGTTTAAGAACTAATATGGATAATTGGTAAAGTCATTGTTTCTCTGTTACTCATTCACTGTTTGTTAAAGAAAGTTTCTTTAAAATAAAAGAAAGTAAATAAAGTGTGTGAAACTAAAGAAAGTGTGTTTTTTTCTGCCATCATCTTTATTAGTTCCCTGAGTCTACTGTGCCCTTCTGTCCTCTGTGGCCTGATAAAGGGATAACATTTTATTAATTCTGTGATGCAAATCCTCTAAGCAAGGAAGACTTGATTGGTAGAGGAATAGCAGCTGATGGCCAATATTGTGTGTAATAAAGAGGGGAGAAAATAATATTGGCAGTATAATCAATTAGAGTGGATCTACACTCACTGTCCACTTAATTAGGAATGCCTGTACACATACATGTGCATAAAATCATGCAGATATGGGTCAGCAGCTTCAGGTCACCATCAGAACGGAAATATTATCTTGATTTTGACTGTGGCATGATTGTTGGTGGGCTGGTTTGAGTATTTGTGTAACCTCTATAATCTTCTGGGATTCTTATGCGCACCAGTCACCAAAGGTTTACACAGAATGGTGCAATGAAGAAAAAATATCTAGTAAGTCATAGGTCTGTGAACACAAACACTTCGTTGATGAGAGATGTGGCCAAAGAATTGGCAATCTAGTTTGAGCTGACAGAAACACGGTAACGCAAATAACCAGTATGTACAATGTGGTGAGAAAATAATCTCAGTTTGCAAACCATGTCAAACCTTGAGGTGGATGAGCTTTACTAGCAGAAGGCCACATCAAGTATTACTTTCATCAGTCAAGAATAGAAATCAGAGTGTGCAGTTGATACATGTTTACCCAAACTGGACAGTTGAAGATTGGGAAAATGTAGCCAGTCTTATGATGCTTGATTTCAGCTGAGGACTGGTAGGGTCAACAGCATTTAGAACTTGTCACCAACTGCATGGATCCACCCATAGACCCACAATGTGTCAACAGTTCAGGTTGTTCAAGGTGATGCAATAGTTTGGGAAATGTTGTCATAGTAAACTTGAGCCTGTTAATACAAATCAATCACTTCAATGTCACAGCTTATTTGACTATTGTTGCTGACCATTTGCATCCCTTTTATTTTATCCACAATTTATTCATTTTCTAATTTTAACATGATAATGTACCAAATCATAAAGCAATTTTAACATGATAATGTACTATATCATAAAGCAAAAGTAATTTCAGTGAACATGACAATGAGTTCAATGTTCTTCACTGACCTTCCAGTCCCCAGGTCTAAATCCAGCTGCTGGTAGAATGAGAGCTTTGGAGCATCAAAATACACCTGAAATATCTGCAGGAATTTCAGGACATAATCATGTCAACTCAAATTTCAAAGAATTGTTTCCAACGTCTTGTCAAATGAGGCTGTTTTAAAAGTAAAGTGAGGCCTATACTTTTATAAAGAAACACCGTATCCTACTATATAACCTTTAGAACCTAGGGGGCAAAATGAAGAATTCTTCGTAGATTTATGCTTTTCGCTCTCCTCTTTAGCTCCTGCCAAGATACTTTCTTTTGGAGGTACAGTTACCACTCCATGGATGAAAGAGGTACGACTTCCATGTAGTTCAGTTGGAGAGCCGACTCCCACAATTAAATGGACCAAAGACAGGTGAGTTTTAGTATTAATTCTCATAAGCGATATCTGCAGTCATTTCAAAGGCTCTGCCTATATTTCAGTATAAAATCTAATTTTTAACCAATATCTTCATATCTCACAAATTTCTCTTTTTTTTTTATTGTTTATAATACTTAGCAAATTGCCTTTTGGACAGACATTACTCTGTGCAAGTAACATGGATTCTTAAGAAAACATTATTAATGATAACTAATTTTATAATTTAATATAATAAATGATATAATAATTTCAATGTTTTTCACCCTGGCAGTGAGAATACTGCTATTCCCGTCTCTCAGGATGGTCAGAGAAACATTTTAACAAATGGGACACTGTTGCTGCGGTCAGTAAAAGCAGAGGATTCTGGGTACTACACCTGCACAGCCACCAACACACTAGGATTCGATACCATAATTGTGAACCTTCTAGTGCAAGGTAATGTGCAATTCTACCTACTATACTATAGTATATAGTAGTATGTACTACTGTATATATTTAGTATATATATGTGTATTCAAATACAGTTGTACAGAAGGTGGTAGATTATGAATGACTATAACATTTGACTGTATTTGTGTGGGGTTTGCCAGTCCCTCCAGATCAGCCACGTTTAACAGTATCCACTACCTCAACCTCCTCTATTACTTTGGCCTGGATCCCTGGAGACAATGGGGGAAGCTCTATCAGAGGTATAACTTCCTTTTTTCTGTTCTTTCCTTAATTCAATTATTTTAGATCTTCATACTTTTCTTTCTTAATCACCACTTTCATGTAGCCTTTCTTTTCCTCTCTTTCAGTCTCAGTCTTTTAGTGTGCTTTATTTGATACATGTGGCTTCCTTTGCCCAATCGCCACTGTTATTGTTTTAATTATTAACACTTAAATAAATAACACAATTGTTGTTTATTATTTTTGTTATTCGATTTACATCTTTATATATTGCTTTCCCCACTAAGCAGGTAAGGATGTGTGTATATGCCCCACCTTTTCTATTTACCTTTTTGGGTTTCTGTAGCTATGTTTTGGTGTTCACTAAAAAAGGAACTTTCTTTATAATTTCCATCTTCTTTATACAGAGTGGGTGAAAAGTAACTATTTTTATTTATTTATTTATATTTAATGGCTATAGAACTTGGCGACCTTATTTTCATGCAGGATGGTGCACCACCCAATTTTGCTCTTACTGTGCTTGCGTGGTTAAACCAGTATTTTCAACACACTAGCTGGGACGACACGGACCTCATGAAGGGCCTTATGGGCCTCAGATATCATTCCATGTGATTTCTTTCATGTGGGTCTACGCAAAGGAGGAGTTGTACAGGACAAAGCCTCACACACTAGAGAACATGGACATGGATTCAAGTGGTTCTCAGCAAAATCCCGAACGACTCCCTTCAGAAGATGTTCATTCCCAGCTGTTTGATGAAACTGGTTGACACCACCAGTGCCTACATTAAAAATTAAAGATTTGCTTTCATTTCCCCATGTAATAAAGTGCATGAGCAATTTATTTCAATAAATTTGTATCAGAAATGTGGATTTTATTACCAATTTTTAATGCCTAGGTAATTTTCACCCATCCTTTACATTTCTCTGAAGGTTTGGACTAAGCTTCTGTTTTGCCATCCTACTTTTGTTGATGTATCATTGAAAAATTGTTAATTATAAAGATTTGTTTCGTGTGTGTGTGTGTGTGTGTGTGTGTGTGTGTGTGTGTGTGTGTGTGTGTGTGTGTGTGTGTGTGTGTGTGTGTGTGTGTGTGTGTGTGTGTGTGTGTGTGTGTACCAAAACCAAAATAATGACTGTCCGTTTGGTATACTCGTGGTCTTTGAAATATTTGCACCCTCTAGTGGTGAGAAGACAACTCTGCCACTACTTTTACGCTTCATAGAAAATTAAGTGAGAAAAAGACTCGTTCTACGTGCAAGTTGATCGTACTTTTGGCCTGTTTTTTTTTTTTTTTTTAACATGTATGATCACATCACTTAAATATATTGACGTGGTGCAAGTAGGTAGTCAAAGTTACACTCAGACTTTATATTTGTGTGTTTGCAGGCTTTGTACTGCAGTACTCTGTGGATAATACAGAAGAGTGGAGAGATGTGTTTATAAGCTCCACTGAGCGCTCTTTCAAGCTGGATAGCCTCCGATGTGGAACCTGGTATAAGGTCAAGCTAGCTGCCAAGAACAGTGTTGGAGCTGGTAGAATAAGTGAAATAATTGAGGCAAAGACTCATGGCAGAGGTAAGAAAGCATATATCTATACTGTATCTCTCTCTATATATAATAATATAATCTATATATAATATACATATATAATGAAATGTAATCCATATAATTGTTCACTGTTGTGATTACAGAGCCACAGTTCAACAAGGACCAGCCCCTATTCACCCATATCAACTCCACCCATGCTCGTCTCAACCTGCAGGGCTGGAGCAGCGGTGGCTGCCCCATTAACGCTGTGCTGCTTGATTTCCGACCCAAAGGAACCTATGCCTGGCAAAGCGTGCGCACTAATGGCACAATCGATGTCTTCCTGGCTGAGTTGCGTGAAGCCACCTGGTACGAGTTGAAGATGAAGGCCTGCAACAGCGCTGGCTGTGGCAACCAGACGTCCCAGTTTGCCACACTAGACTACGATGGCAGTGAGTTGGCCTTACAATTAGATATGTGCTAGACAAGAACACAACTTTTAGGGGTAGTTTGCAGGAGTGCATGGATTTAGGTTGTGTGTGTATATGGCCCTGTGGTGAACTGTCATCGCATCATAGGTGTATTCCTCCTTCAACCCCATCCAGTGTTCAAGCCTCAAAATATAAAACAAAGAATAACATAACAATCTTAAATCATCCTAATGAGTTCCTTTTTTTAGGTACCATTCCCCCAATCAAATCTGCTCGTGGGGAAGGCGATGATGTGAAGAAGCTTTTCTCCATTGGCTGTCCTGTCATTCTACTTACACTGGGCATGGCCCTCCTGTTTATCATTCGAAAGAAACGCAAAGAGAAGAGGCTGAAGAGACTTCGAGGTGAGGAAGAGGGTGATCAAAGGGATAAAGTATAGGTACATGGAAGAAGATGAGAACAGAGTTTATGGGAGCAATAAAGATTAAATCGGAAAATATTTTGATAGCCAGAATACATACCGGAAATATAATCAATTTTTTTTTTCTTTAGATGCTAAAAGTTTGGCAGAAATGTTAATCAGGTAAGAATATAGTGCTTCAGTGTAATCATAATCTGTCCAGTCATCTGGATTTACACTTTTTTTGTCTTAGAGTGTATTTATTTATCTTTGTGTGTGTGTGTGTGTGTGTGTGTGTGTGTGTGTGTGTGTGTGTGTGTGTGTGTGTGTGTGTGTGTACATTTAACACCTGGAGCAGTAAGAACAATCGCAGTTTTGACACCCCAGTGAAGGGCCCACCCCAAGGGCCACGGCTGCACATAGATATACCACGTGTACAACTGCTCATTGAAGATAAGGAGGGCATCAAGCAAATTGGTCTGTCATTTTACTCTTTCATTTATGTCTGTATATTACAGCTTGCCATATCTTTTCACATGTTTTTGGTTGAATTATCTCTCATCTTACATATTTCTCTCATTCGTATTTAGGTGAGGACAAAGCTACTATTCCAGTAACAGACACTGAGTTCAGCCAATCAGTAAACCCCCAGAGCTTCTGCACAGGCGTCTCTGTGCATCATCCTGCCCTTATTCAGAACACTGGCCCCTTAATTGACATGTCTGATATCAGACCAGGAACCAGTAAGTTAATTTTTACCCAATATACCTAATGTAAATGCAAATTTCATAGTTATTGTAAAACAGGCTTTATTTTCAACATTTCCCCATTCCTTCGTTAATTAGATCCAGTGTCAAGGAAGAGTGTAAAGTCAGCTCACAGTACAAGGAACCGTTACTCAAGCCAGTGGACCTTGACAAAGTGCCAGGCATCCACACCTGCACGCACCCTGACCTCTGACTGGCGTACCGTTGGCTCCCAGCATGGTATTACTGTAACAGAGAGTGACAGTTATAGTGCAAGTCTGTCACAGGACACAGGTAAACATTTACATAATGCAAATGTAGACACAGTATAAAAGAATAGTCTTAAAACCTCATTCTTAAATATGTCATATATTTGTCTCAAAACTTTAATAAGTAATATCATTTAAGCATACAACAAATAGCAACTATAGATTTATTCAGTCAGGAAGAAAGTTTATTTGAAATGATTTAACAAATTTAGTTTGTTTTCTTGTAAAAATGTAGAAGGTAACATTTAATTTATCGTTGTATGATAAAATAATTTAGGTGCAGTAACAGTCAAAAGTTTAAACACACCTTCTTTTTCAGTGGTTTTTAATATTTTCAACATTGATCTTTAATAGTGAAGACATTCAACCTATGAAAGAACACATGGAATTTTGCCCCAGAATTTGTTTTATATTTTCAATTGTTTAAAGTAGCTGCCTTTTGCTTTAATAAAAGCTTTGCAAACTCTTGGCATTATCTCAAACAGCCTCATGACACACCTCATAGAGGTGTGTTTGTGGTCATTGTCCTGTTGGAAAAACAAGTTATGGTCCCACTAAGAGTAAACCAGGTGAGATGGCATGTCGCTGCAAAATGCTGTGGTAGCCATTTATGTGCCATAAATTCTGACTACATTACCAACAGTGCAAAGCACCCCCACAACATCACACCTAAAAAACATAAAAGCATAAAATCGCAAATTTGGACTCATCAGAGAAGATGAAAGATTTACACTGATCTAATGTCCATTTTTTTGTGTTTCTTTGCTTCAATTGAAAAAATGACATGCTGACTTACACATTCTTCTCTGAACAGTAGATGTTGAAATATGCTTGCCACATGAACTCTGAGAAGCTTTTATGTAAATCAGCAGTTTCTAAGGCTGGTCATTCTAAAAAAAAACTTATCCTCTGCAGCCAAGGAAGCACTTGGTCTTTTTTAATGTCATATATATAAATATAACATAAAATAAAATCTGGAGTGAGTTAGATGAAGTGGTAGATGGTGTACCTAGGAATGAAAGATGAATTTGGAAGGGCAGATGGTGGTAGATTTTGCTAAAAGGATGGAAATGGCATTGGTGAACACTTATTTTAATTAAAAGGAGGATCATAGGGTGACGTATAAGAGTGGAGGAAGGTGCACACAGGTGGACTATGCTCTATTTAGGAGATTGGAGACTGTAAGGTGTTGGCAGGGGACAGTGTAGCTAGACAACATCGGATGGTGGTCTGTAGGATGGTTTTGGAGGTAAAGAGGAAGATGAGGACAGTGAGGACTGAAAGAAGAATAAGATGGTGGAAACTGAAGGAGGAAGAATGTAGTATGAGATTCAGGGAAGAGGTCAGACAGGGGCTCGGTGGTGGTAAGAAGGTGCTGGATGATTGGGCAACTACTGCAGGAGTGATGAGGGAGACAGCTAGAAAAGTACTTGGTGTGACATCTGGAAATAGAAAGGAAGACAAAGAGACGTGGTGGTGGAATGAGGAAGTGCAGGAGAGCATAAGGGGAAAGAGGTTAACAAAACAGAATTGGAATCGACAGGGTGTTGATAAAAGTAGGCAGGAGTACAAGGAGATGCGGCAGCTGGTGAAGAGGGATGTGGCGAAAGCCAAGGAAAAGGCATATGAGGAGCTGTATGAGAGGTTGGACACTAAGGAAGGAGAAAAGGATTTATACCGATTGGCCAGGCAGAGGGACCGAGCTGGAAGGATGTGCTGCAAGTTAGAGCAATAAAGGATGGAGAGGAAAATGTTGACTAGTGAGGAGAGTGTGTTGAGAAGATGGAGGGAGTATTTTTAACAGCAGCTGATGAACAAGGAAAATGAGAGAGAGAAGGTGTGGAGATAGTAAAGCAGGAAGTGAGTAGGATTAGTAAGGAGGAACAGCGAAGAGCAGCGATTAAGAGGATGAAGAGTGGAAAGTCGGTTGGACCAGATGACATACCGGTAGAAGCATGGAGATGTTTAGGAGAGATGGCAGTGGAGTTTTTAACAAGATTGTTTAACAGGATTTTGGAAGGTGAGAAGATGCCTGAGGAATGGAGAAGAAGTGTGCTGGTACCGATCTTTAAGCATAAAGGAGATGTGCAGACCTGCAGTAACTACAGGGGAATTAAGTTGATCAGTCACACCATGAAGTTATGGGAAAGAGTAGTGGAAGCCAGGTTGAGAGAAGAGGTGACCATCTGTGAGCAACAGTATGGTTTCATGCCGCACCACAGACGCATTATTTGCTTTGAGAATGTTGATGTAGAAGTATCGAGAAGGTCAGAAGGATTTGCATTGTGTGTTTGTGGATTTAGAGAAAGCATATGACAGGGTGCCGAGAGAGGAGTTGTGGTATTGTATGAGGAAGTCAGGTGTGTCAGAGAAGTATGTGAAGGTGGTGCAGGACATGTATGAGGACAGTGTGACACCAGTGAAGTGTGCAGTAGGAACAACAGACTGGTTTAAGGTAAAGGTTGGACTGCATCATGGATCGGCTCTGAGCCCTTTCCTGTTTGCAGTGGTGATAGACAGGTTGACGGACGAGGTCAGACAGGAGTCTCCATGGACTATGATGTTTGACAGGAGTGATTTGTGATAGAAGAGTATCTGCAAGAATGAAAGGGAAAGCTGCGATGTTGTATGGTTTGGAGACAGTGGCATTAAGTAAAAGACAGGAGGTGGAGCTGGAGGTAGCAGAGCTGAGGATGTTAAGGTTTTCGTTGGGAGTGACGACGATGGACAGAATTAGAAATGAGTTTATTAGAGGGACAGCGCATGTAGGACGTTTTGGTGACAAGGTGAGGGAGGTGAGATTGAGATGGTTTGGACATGTGCAGAGGAGGGACATGGGGTATATTAGTAGGAGAATGCTGAGGATGGAGCCACCAGGAAGGAGAAAAAGAGGAAGACCAAGGAGGAGGTTTATGAATGTGGTGAGGGAAGACATGCAGGTAGTTGGTGTGAAAGAGGCAGATGTAGAGGACAGGGGGGTATGGAGAAGGATGGTCCGCTGTGGCGCTCGCTAATGGGAAAAGCCGAAAGAAGAAGAAGAAGAAGAAAATATGAATATAACATAAAATAATAATAAAAAAAAAAAAGTGGTGTCCAAACTTTTGACTGATACTGTACATATGTATTTTAATATGAAATGTACAATTAGCACTGTTAAACTTTTCTTAAATCTGTTTGTTTTTATTATGTATTTAAAATGCATATTTTATTTGCATATGCATTTGCATATTTATTTAAAATAATTTAACTATTTTTTTATCTTCATTTTAATCATAGGTTTATTTGACAGTAACATAATTATAAAAGAATGAGTACATTTATTTTTTGAGTCTTCTGTCTACTGATTTCACTATAAATATTCTTTATGCTTACTGGTAGTTATTTGCTTTATACCTTTTTAGCCTTTTTTCTTCAGTGCAAAATTGAAGAAACTAAATTTCAACACCAAACTGGCAGAGCAGTCATTTTTGCTATACACATATTTTAATATTTCAAACTTTATGCTAGAAGCTAATTTGATCTTTTTTTACCCTCCAGAATTAATACTGTTAATCATTATTTGTCTTTTTCCTGGCAACTCTTCATTATGTCTCAGACAAGGGCCGTAACAGCATGGTTTCAACAGAAAGCGCTTCCTCTACGTATGAGGAACTGGCCCGTGCTTACGAGCATGCAAAACTGGAAGAGCACTTGCAGCATGCTAAGTTTGAGATCACAGAGTGCTTCATTTCAGACAGTTCTTCTGACCAGATGACCACAGGTACCAATGAAAATGCTGATAGCATGACATCAATGAGCACACCATCTGAGCCAGGCATTTGCCGCTTCACGGCATCTCCACCAAAACCACAAGACTATGATCGTGGCAAGAATGTAGCGGTGCCAATCCCACACCGTGCGAACAAGAGTAAGTTCCTTCTGAAGTTTATCAGTACATTTTTATTTGCCTGTTCTCTGAAAATATTACTAGTAGAGAAGGAAGAAGCATAGTTTGTTCATATAGTGTTTTTAAGCTTTAAACAGTTGTGTTAATTAGGTGAAAAATAAGAAGTATTCATTCGACATTTTCTGTATCCATGTACATTAGAGTAATAATTTTTTTTAAAAGACTTTCCACTGCAAAGAGATTGTAGTTTGAAGGGATGCTATTCACTAATGCTTTATACTTTTGACTTTCTCTCTGCACAGGTGAGTACTGTAATCTTCCCCTTTATATGAAGACAGAGCCATTCTTCCGCAAACAAGCTGAGCTGCATGATCCATGCCCAGTGGTGCCACCACGTGAAGCTTCTATTCGAAGTTTGGCGGCTCGTGCCTACCATACACAAGGCCGCCACATGACATTAGACCCATCCAAACAACAGGCTCTGACGCTCAGCCATGGTGGCTTAAGTAGCCTAACCAGCTCAGGAGCATCAGGGCCAGCCTCCAGCACCACCACAGGTGGCTCCAGCATCAGTTCGGGCACATCCACATTGCCTCAGAGGACTCTTACTATGCCCAGCTCCTCCTCCACCTCCTCAGCTGGCCAAAGCACTGGAGCTGCTGGAGCCGCCGCTGGTGCTGTGGCCAGTTCTTCTTCCACAGGGGGAGGTGGTGTGAGCAGCAGCTCCAAGGTTGGTGGTTCAAGAGACTCTCTTCTTGAGAGCAGCTCATCTGGATTGGGCAGACTGCAGAAGCAGAGTGCTGGAGCATATTCAAAGTCCTACACACTAGTGTAGGTGCAGTTTTCAATTATACACATAAAAAACATATTAATTGCATACATTGAGATACATTTAGTGTCTGCCTGGCACAAGGTGGTAAATGAACTGTGCACTGTCTGGACTTATCCACCACAGGAGTCTCTTTCTTACTCTCCTTCTTGTTCTTTCATTTTCTCCCTTCTCCTAGTTCCACCCTAATCAATTTTTTTCTATTAGTTTCTTCCCCCTTCTTTGACACTTAATATATTTCTTCTTTGGCCATCTGTCTTCAATTTTACTATGCCAAACCCATATATTTTCTTTTAATCTTTTGTTAATTTGATTACTTTTTCGACTGAAGACACATTGGACCTTATGCACAAATTACATTTTATGTGCACTTGTTAATTTGACTACCCGAGTGTAGGAAAAAAATCAATGGTTATAAATTATATATTGTTTCACACTTATATGTCTAGATGTTTTAAGGAGATAAATATGTTTCTTTTTATGTCTCTTGCAAAAGAATAAGCATATTACGATGTGTTATGCTTATGCATAAAAGAAAAGCAGGCTTGGTGTCTTTTTTCCCTTCCTAGTCAGGCTGGTCTGGACAAGTCCGTGATTGTGGCGTATGCTGATAACAAAGTTAAGTATTTGGATTTTTTTTTTTCATACAGCTAATAAACACAGTAAAAAAGTGTTAATGACTATTTTAAAAACAAACCTGGAGCCATTTCACGGAGGATGGATTCCCCCACCCCATTATTTATTTATTTATTTATTTATTTTACATTTCTAGACTTTTTTCAGGCCTTCGCATGTGGGTCTGTCTGAGTGTGCATGTGTGTTTATATATGTAAGTATATATGTACACATGTTTAGGCACACACCATCAGAAGGCTCAAACATTTGGGTTGGATCTTTGGGGAAAAAAAGAAAGAAAACAGGGGTGTAAAGTTTTTTCCCTGTATTCTGCTTTGCATCAGAATTAAGTTATAGCACTTACTATCAAGAGGTTGACAGAGCTACCATACAGGAAAATTAATTAAGATTTGCAGTTCTCATTTGTGTCCAGAGTTAATAGGGTTTTTTTGTTTGTTTTTTTGTCCCACCTGTTTCCCAACACTATGTATTTCTTAATTATGACTATGTAAGAATTGCTTCTATTTTAATGTTTTTTCTGTGCTTGATTCACACTCCACCTTAAATATCTCACAGCTTTTTATGAATGGACAGAGCATAGGAGTGTCAAGAATTGAAGAATGAGGGTTCAGAAATAGTGAGAATGGAACGATGTCTACTGGTACGAATGAGTATTTCTGCAGTTGGTACTTTTTGTCACACCACCAGAGGGCAGTATTGGCCGATGTCTGCAGTTATACACTATTGTTAGTGTAGGGATGAATGCAGTGAAGAGTAGAGGAAAACTGTAAAGAAATAAGTGGCAATGTTTCTGTCTGTCTTATTCTTTAAATATCAACCAAACAATGCACATGTTTCTCACTGCACAAGATTAAATGAACCAATATAAAATATATATATATATTAACTAACTAATTAACAAGCATTAGCTGATAGGCATGTGGAGCTGAAAATGTTCTAGTAAATGTACTGGTTCATTTACTGGTTCAAAATACAGCAGTTGAATTACCAAGTGCATGCAAAACACAATCTACATTCTAATTGTTAAAAAAACAATTAAATAATCATATAAATAATTAGTTTTAACACATTTTGTGCATTAGATCCAGCATTAATTCTTTTTTTTTATTGGATCAAATACATAAATAGCAGTTTTACATCTCTGCCCTCAGTTTGCACTCCACTGTCAGTTTAGTAGCTCACACATACAAAAAATGTTTCCTGGAACCCAAAATACAGCTTATGTCCAGTTCAACTATCTGCAGATGGGTCAGTTCAGGGTCAAATCGTGTTCCCACTGCAATTTTAACTGTTGTGTTGTCATCTGGCTACATTAACCACAATAAGGGACAAAAATATCATTAGTTTCATCGTCTCCCTCCCTTTTTTGCTACTGAGTCCCAAAGACAATGTTCAAAATTTTAATGTTCAATATTTCAATTCTAGAAAACTATTTACTGACATCAATAGACAGAACATTACATCAGGGCTTCTGCAATATAGAAATGAAAAATTAAAATATATTACAATGTTTCTTCTTAAAAAAAAAAAAAAAAATATATATATATATATATATATATATATATATATATATATATATATATATATATATATATATATATATATATATATATATTTAGATATATATTTCTATTTAAATATAAAGTGAATATATAATTGAATGGAACAGAAATATGTCATATCTAGTTGGATAAAGAAGTAATTATATATATATATATATTACATGTCAAACGTTTGGACACACCTTCTCCTGTGACTTTTTCTTTATTTTATTCTTTTCAACATTGTACATTGATACTAAAAAACATCCAGACTATAAAAGAACAAGCTTGGAATTATGTAGAAACATAACAATGTTAAATAACCCAGAATTCATTTTATCTTTTTGAATCTTCAAAGTATCCACCATTTCTCTGATGAAAGCTTTTCAACACTCTTGGCATTCTCTCTGTCAATCTCATGAGACAGTCACCAGGTCTAGTTTTCCAACAATCTTGGGGAGTTCCCAGAGGTGTTAAATACTTGTTGGCTGCTTTTCCTTTACTCTCCAGTCCAACTCATCCCAAACCATCTCAAGAGGGTTTAGAGCAGGTGATTGTGGAGACCAGGTCATCTGATGCAGCACTCCATCACTCCCCTTCTTGAACAAATAGCTTTTACATAACCTACAGGTGTGTTTGGGGTCATTATGGTCCCACTAAGTGCATACCGGATTGGATGGCATGTCGCTGAAAAATGGTGTAGTAGCCATGCTGGTTAAGTGTGCTCTAAATTACCACACCATCACACCTCCTCTTCCATGCTTCACAGTGTGTAACACACATTCAGAAACCATCCGTTCACCCTCTGTACATCTAACAAAGACAATGCGGTTAAAACTAAAAATCCAAAAACAAAACATTTGGCCTCATCAGACCAAAGGACACTTTTCCACTGATCTAATGTCCATTCCTTGTGATTCATTTGCCAATAAAGTCTCTTCTGCTTTTTGTTCTTCCAAAGTAATGGTTTCTTTGCTGCAATTCAGCTATGATGGCCTGACTCGACACAGTCTCCCAAGAACATTGGATGTTGAAATATGTCTGCTACTTAAACACTGAGAAGCTTTTATTTAAATGGTGGTTTCTAAAGCTGGACAAACAAACTTGTCCTCTGAAGCAGAGGTAGCTATTGATCATTTGGGCTGTTGACTCTGTAATCACCATTTCCTCTGCAGAAGACAACTTATGGTCTAAAGAACATTAAGAAGACAAGAAATGTCACAAATTCACTCTTGAATGAAAACACCTGTGAATTGAAGACCATTCCAGACCTTTTTTAAAAATGGCATGGGATTGGCAAGTTTTCATTAAAGCTAAATCATTAAAGCTAATTATTTGGACAATCTGAAATATAGAACATATTTAATTTTTTTACTACATAATTTCAGACATCTTATTTCATAGTTCAGATGTCTTCAATATTAGTGTACAATGTTAAAAATAATAAAAAAGAATATAAATGAAGGAGGTGTGTCCAAACTTTTGACTGATATGTATACATATACATAATACATCTCTGTGTGTGTGTGTGTGTGTGTGTGTGTGTGTATATATATATATATATATATATATAAGATCTGAAGACAATCGCTTACTTCGAGGAGCAGCAGAAAAAAGAAGAGATAAATATGTAACAAATGTTACACAGAGACACATGCTCATGTTTAATAAATGGGTGAGGGGTTGAATTCAAAGTTACTTGTGATTAGAAGCGCCAATGCTGCTCAGAACATTTGCTTTTCAGGAATGAGTATGAAAGGGAGCAGCAATTATCCAGAATCATATAGAATCAAAAATCAAATTTACAGACCAATATTTTGTAAAATGTATAGCTGCATTACTATGGCAATATGCTTCAGACTACATATTAGACTGTACATTTGATTTTGATTCCACATAATACATTGCGGGTTTTTTTTTTTGTCACAACTGTGTCTTTAAGGCCAGTGATAGTATTACTAACAGACATGATTGCACATAATTTAATATACTTAAAAACTACACCTCTAACATTAGATGGTGAGTACTTTTGATGTAGTCACAAGAAAACATCTTCAGAGCTCTATGTACTCTATAAATGATCATTATTGCTGCCTTTCAACACTTGATCAGTGTTTATAGTATTAGAAATAATTAATATGTTAACTTGTGTTTTAGTAATTATCCTTATTGAAAAAATGTATCCAGATTGGAAAAATAATGTAATGTTTTAAGTATGACCAAGAATTACACTTAAATTAGTAATCATTAATTTGATTAAGTCAAGCAACATTAGTAATCTGATAAAACACACACAACTACACACACACACACATTATGTGGTCCACACTCTAGCTTATAAATGGATATGAAAGTAGAATGAAGGTAAAAATCATACTTAAAAAGTACAGCATATGTGAGATACTAGGCTGATGGAACTGATGTAAACAGAAAGCAATTAAAAATTGTTGAATAAGAAATCTTAATGAAATTAGCAATTAAATTACAATCAAACAATTGCTGTTTGAGCAATGTTGAACCCCAGGTTTGCCCGAAAGGTGTGTACACTGTTTTTATACTCCAATCTAACCACAGAATAAAGGTGTGGTGGCCTGGGAAAATCCAACATCAAAAAATAATGAACAAACAATTTTTGTTCCTCTAAGAAAATAGTCATATAATTAATATAATACCCATTGAATTATTTCAGTTTAGTCTACTTTGTAACTTTGCTTTGACAGTCTGCCTAAAAAAGACCATATTGGTTGTACCTTATAGTTTAGGGGCCAATTAAACAAAAACAGTAGTTAACAACAGTCTCTCTGAAGACTAGTTACAGTGATTTGAATAGTTATGCTCCACAAAAAAAGGTCATCTAATGAAATTGACTTAAAAATCTTTTTGTCATAATGAAAATTGTCAATTTGCCCTGTGCCTTTGCATCATTATCATACCAGAGAATTTGCTTACACACAATGTACAGTTGACAAAATGCAAAGTTTTAAAATGTTTATATAATCAAAAAGATATGAATAAAAAAGGCATAATCAAAGACAACATCTATTGGGGGTAACCAAAATTAAAATACTAGCACTAGTGCCAAAACTATTTAAACATTTATATGAGATAACAATATATAATATAAAATGTCTTAATTTGACAACATGAAAGGTTTTCCCAGGCTGCCACACAATGAGTTAAATTCAGCATAAAGTGTTCCTCTAAATGTTACACAAAAAAATTCACACAGGTATATGAAGATCTCACACAGGTATATGAAGATCACATTAAAATTGTGCCAATATCTCTGTGGATTACACACACTTTTTTTTTTTTTTTTACTTACTGTCTAATTAATTTGGAAATACTCTCACATTAGGTTTTCATTTGAATATTTTTGGTCTTCTGTTTGCTTTGTCTTTTTTTCTTCATGTGATTGCTTTTGTTAAGAAATGCAGTTGTAATGCAGTGGGGAAGGCCTGTTTAGCCAGTTAAAATCAGGGATCCTGTAGTTTCCAGCAATCACATGAAAAGCAGTGTTGATATTGGGTGGAGTCAGGACTCAATCCCCATCCACCCTGTTTGGATAACTTTCACAACCAATCAGATTTCCTGCTTTAACCGGGCCCCTTCTTTCAGTCATTTTCTGCAAATAATGACTCTTGTATATAAGAAAGTGTTTTGTATAAATAACTACTATTTTCGACATCTCCAGAAAAAAAATAAAAATAAATAAAATAAAATAAAAACAGGGCACAATTGAAAAAAAATAATCTGTTTAAAGATCTAACTTTAAGTGTTAGGGGATTGAAAATAATGAAATATATAAAATGTAATAAAAATAGTTAAACATTATTTTTTGTTTTTAAGGGGTGTATGTGTGTGTGTGTGTGTGTGTGTGTGTGTGTGTGTGTGTGTGTGTGTATATATATATATATACACACACACATATTAGCGTGTATATGCGTGTGTGTGTGTGTGTGTGTGTGTGTGTGTGTGCGTGTGTGTGTGCGTGCGTGCAAACACATACATAGAGGCACTGTCTGAACAAGGTTTCAATGGTTTTATTAATTCTTTACCTGTTTTTTGGTTTGGTTTTTTTTAAGTATTTTTTTTTTATATTTGGCTATCTTGAAGAAAATGGTATTGCATGCACTGAACAGTTTTCTGAATATAAAATGATATGGAAAAAGGAAGTGAAAATAATTAAAAGAAAATGTTTGGATTTATTTTTATCTGTTTGTTTGTTTGTTTGTTTGTTTTTTAACTGAAGATAGGATTCCTAAAAACTTAATGGGAAAAATGCTTCACTTTCCAATTGCTTGTGTTTAACTGTACAGTTTTTTTTCTATAAATCAAAACAAAACAGAAAAGTACTCCAACACCTGGGCAATAAAACTATCTTTCTATGACTTTGTCTGTTTTGCCTTCTGTTAATATAGTGTCAATAATATTCTAGTTACGAACATATAGTGTTCACAAAGCTTAAGTGGCATACGGCCTACAAAGTGGAAGAATTTGAAGGGGCAGCCACCCGTGCTTTTCAGTTTATAAATATAGATAATATTGAGTAGTGCAGAACAAACAAATCTCCTATCAGGTTTTAAAAGCCTTTTGCTGTAGGGAACTTTTGTTCCATGCAGCTTATTATAATCCACTGGGTGGGCATTTACTCTAGAATAAAACGTTTAACCACTAAATGATTCATTTTAATTGGCCAGGCTTCAAAGTGATATTCATAGGCAGTGTGCAGCATGTCACTGGTTGCCCCCCAAGAGCAGTATTGCTGCGGTGCAAAGTGCATATAAGGATGTTACTTTTTGTTAGTCCTGGCAGATATGCAATTTAATACCCATAAATAATACTTGCAAATACTTGGAGATTGTAAATAATACTTTAAAACTTGTAAATAATACTTTTTCAATCTCCTTAAAACATGGGGAGATGCACTGCCAGTGGCTCTGGCTATGGTTCCTGAGAAGAAGGAGCTGGGATGAAAAATGTGCAGCCCAAATCTCAAAGTCTCTTTTGGAGACAACCACCAACTCAGAAAGCACAGGTTGGCAGGTTGCAAAGAGAATTTCATGGAGCACTACATTAAGAATCCTCCAGGTGTGTTTTTCCTCCAGATATGTGGTTTAGGGTGAAGTCAGTACTATGCTTGGCTAATTGAAGAGTTCTACAGTGATCGAATACCAGTGGTCTTGGTGGGCAACAGGTCAGGCTGTTTTTATAAGGATTTTTGTAGTCAGCACAGTGTTTACATACAGTATGATTTATATGTGATGCACTGACTGACTGCTCAATAAGCTAGGTGCAATTTATTTATTTGACAATTCAATTAAATGTATTTGTACAGCACATTTGAAAATGGTCATTGACAAGCCAAGCAGGAAGTACAGCATCTGGGCTTCCACTTAGGTTACCAACAGGTGCTTTCCCCAAATTGATAAAGCAGTAGCAGGGGGTTATACCTATTTCTTCAAATGCCACCCAGCCCACCTGACCAAAATGGAGCACCTGATCCCCTCCAATGGTCAGAGTCATGTGAGCAAACATTCTGCCAGGTAAAAGCCGTTTTGTTTGTGTCCATTGTTTAATGTGCCTAATCTCTCCCTCTTTTTCTACCAATTGGCTCGTCAATCAAAGTGCCATTTTGTTCCAGCTGATAAAAGAAAAGGAGCAATCAGGCTGTACTACAGCTGGAAGCTCTCAATGACAAAGGACCAAAAACAACACTATCGAAAATGAGTGTTTGATGGCTCAAAATAGGCCCCACTCTAATGTGTCCACAGCATTAAGGATGGCAACACTTTTACTTTAAGCATTCAACTTTGAGGTGGTCCACAGACCAAATGCATAGATGGTGGTGGCAGATTGACACTTTTGCTAGTGTGGTAAGTCACCTGCACTGAAATGTCCTGCACATTTAGAGAAATACATACATTATAATATTTTCAGATAAAACGAAGCCTCTGTCAGCTGGTAGCTTGGATGGAATCACTGGCGATGTTGATGGAATCAGTGGAATCAATGCTATAGACAAAAAAAAGATTGACACACCTTTTTAGCACAAATGACAGCAGCATAGCAGCTCTATTAAAATTTCTAAAATTTTGTCAATTGCTGATTAAAAAAAAAACAGCATGACCTGTATTTGCAGTAAAGGCTTTGTGCAGTAAAGTCTTGTTTATTGTGTATATAACCAAATTCCCCCAACACATCGACTTATAATAAATAAAAAAAAATCATATCATATTTCACCAAGTCCAAAAAAGTATAATGCAGACAAGTATAAATAATAAGAAACCAAAATTATTATAAAAAGAAAACTGAGTGATTTGATCATTTTGTGTTGGCCAGGCATGCACAACTGGCCTTACTATATATATATATATATATAAAAAAAATTTATCCCTCAGGCCCATAAGCATACATACAGCTGGCAGTTTTTAGAGAACTGCATTGTGTAAAATACATGGTGCAGAATAAAACCATCAAGACTAAAACACTTTACCCTGTATTGTCTGGTGACTACAAATCAATTTCTTTTTAAAATAAGATGTATGGGAACATAACAGAACAGAATGACATATTTTACTGAATATTAGAGGAGCATTATTCAGACATACTGTACATGTTAATTGTGTTCTATGTTATATGGCAACATTTCTTTATGATGTGCCCGTGTGGGGTATAATTACTTTTTCCTGTCATCAATTTAAACTAATTTTAGTTCCACATCTGTAGGTTTTTCTTCTGTGGAACAGAAGAAATACATACCACAGAAAGTTTATTCAAAAGATGTATTGGCAAATATACTGAGTAAATTAATGTGATTTGTGCTATTATATGTGGCCAAAAAAGTTTTTGGACATCTGACTGTATGACTAATACGTGCTTTCTAAACATTCCACCATTAACCCCCGTTTACTGTAATAATATCCTTTACTCTTCTGGGAAGACGTTCCACTAGATTTTGGAATGTGCTAATGTACTAATGTTCTAATGTGTAGTAAGCAGGCATGAGGTGCACTCAGTTTATTATTTTTTTTTATTGTTTTTTTTTTTTCTTTTTTTGCTTCGGTGGCAATTTTTATGGCAAGATAAAGGTGGGTATGATGATATGTTATAACATTTAACAGGATTTCGACTACAGCAGAGTTCAGTGGTTATATGGAGACCTTCTGTTAAATGTTCTGTAAGTATTCTTGTATTTTCTTTGTGATATATTTAGGAAGATTCCTACATATGTACTTTCTAAGTAGGAAAGCTGTCTTTTGTCTTATGGTTGGTGCAGTGATGACATGCTGGGGATCTTCTCCGTTTAGCAGGAGAGCATGTGTGAGTCTGGAGTGTCCAATATGGTAACTTGTATCTGTTCACGTCTGGTAGATGGGTTGATTTAATGTTATCTTTTTATATGAGTTCAATATTGGTTTGATGTTAATTGGTGAAATTTTAGACTGTAATCTTAATTTTGAGAGCCTGGGGCGAAGTCAGTGTTCCAATTCATAGCAAGGTGTTTGGTAGTGTTGAGGTTCCACTTCAACCCTTGTAAACCTTATTTTCATCGAACTTTCTTTTTTGCATTGTCATACTGGAACAGATTTGGGTCTCCTAGTTCAAGTGAAGGAAAGATTTTTAATGCTACCACATCTAAAGACAGCCAATACAATTGTGTATATCCAACTTTCTGATAACTCTCTGGGTATGAACTACATATGGCTGGGATTCAGGTGTCCCAATACCTTTGTGTATATAGTGTATATAATGTAAATAAGCAAATAAATAATATTTGTTTATTTATTTGTAAATAAATTGAATATTGGATGAAGCAAAGTCAAACACTGCCTGGAAGAAAAACACCCAGATGGAAAATATGAACCAGCATGCTTTTGTCTGACAAGTTATTTAGTGTATGGAATATGTATACAAACCAATAAAATTTGCAGTGGTTATTTACAAACTATATGACATCAGTGAAAAACTGATTAAATCCAATGCACTAAACTATATTACAAATTTTAATGCTGAGAGAGACGTACCACCAATGTAAACTGAATCAGGGGCTAAAGAAGCATTAAAAGAAATATTTTAATATATTTGCACTGTATTGTAAACTAAAAAAAAAAGGCTTTATAATAAAAGAAAAAGATGCATACGTGGTGTCTACATCAACACAGTTAGAGCATATGTACATAGTGCAAATAAGAAAAAGGAAGATAATAGATTACAAAAAAAAAAAAAAAACAGAAGAAGGGCAAAATCTATTCTAGCCAACTTTGAAAATAACTAATTTCCACTCCAACTGACTGCCTTCATTTTTCTCAAAGGATGCTAACACGCTCAGTCAGTCCCTGCATACAAGCATCATCACTGCTCTCCTGCTCATCATCAGAGACAGATAATGCTGGTACCATGTGAGCTGGGTAAGGCAGAGTGTGATCCTGTGCGAACCTTTGCCAGCGAACATCATCACTTTCATGGGTTATATAACGTTCACCAAGCTTCGATTCCAGTTTACGCAGGTCCAGCCATGTTTGATATTCCTTAGAAAAAAGAATAAGAGAAAAAAAAAATTCAAGGATAAACATAGTGGGATAGGAAGGCATTGATATTTAATAGAGATCAATTTAATCTATATCAGTGGTCCCTAACCCCCGGGCCGTGGACCGGCACCGGTCCGTGGGTCAATTGGTGCAGGGCAGCATAATATAATAACTTATTTCCGTTTTATTTATTATCTGATTCTGAACGATGTTTTATTTTGGAACATTACTGGATTCTCTCCTCCACATCTGTCTATGACTCACTCTTGATGCATGTCATGATGCCTCGGTCACATGTCTTACCTCCATCCGCTACCTTCTTAAAGGGGCTGCTCCGGCCGCTAACACATAACACATTAACGCTTAATTCAAACCCCCAAGCTAGCAAAATGAACAAAAAACAGCACAGTGGATTCACGATTATTATTATTAAATTTTGAAAACATCAGTCTTTATCCAGGTGAAAATATTGTTTGACATTATTTCGGTCCGTGGTGCAAAAAAGGTTGGGGACCACTGATCTATATAGTCACTTTTTTTTCTGAAAATCTATTTTGCAATAAAAACATTGACAGATTTTTTTTTATCCAGTAATCAGCACCCTCTGTGCATGCATCTAATGTTTACCTGTAAGTAGACATGACTCAGGCTCTTGTCCACACTATAACGTTTTCTCAACTTCACCTGAAGTAGGTTATTAATGAGATCAATAGCTATGAAAACAAGAAGAGACACAATAAAAAATATTATAATCCAATGGTTTTTGCTTCTCTTTATCATTTTCTTTTGTTAACAAATATTTATGTGTTTCTTATAATTGCTATTATGTGACAAGCAGATCAGTATATTTGGTAATCAGTGAATCACACCGGTGTTCTATTCTAATGTATCTGAAAAAAGCAAAAATATTAGTTTGATTTAGCAAGAAAAGTACCTTCTGGAGAGATTTGTTTCCAGGGGTTTGGTGGGTACATGAATGCAGCATTGTGGATCTGGTCATTGATATCTTCATCCTCATTAAAGGGAAATGTTCCACTTAAGCTGACATACATAATGACTCCAACAGACCACATATCCAAAGAACGGTTGTACCCCTGGTTCAGCAGCACTTCTGGAGCTAAGTAAGCAGGTGTTCCCACTACAGAGCGCCGAAATGACTTTTCCCCAATTATCCGGGCAAAACCAAAATCACAAAGCTTCACCTGCAAAAAAGAAAGAGAAATGTTACAATTACAACATAATATTAATATAGTAAAATAATAAAAGTTCTAAGCTTAATCTCACACTGAAAGTACATTTTGTGAAAAATTTAACAAAATACTATAATTCCTTTGTTTTTTCCCCCTATTATTTCCATTCCAATCTCATTATGTAAAACACTTATTCCCCTTTTTCCTGTTTCACTCTAGTACATAGATGCAGGTTTAACTCAGAGAGGCCCTTTTAGCCCGTTTGGGATTAAAGAAAGATGGTTATCATTGGTTTATAATAAATATTTATCTTGTTAAAGTACTTAAGTAAATTTTCAAGTATCTATACTTTATCAGAGTATTTCTTTTATTTTGAAATGATAACATTTTAATTTCTCCTTTTTTTTGTTTTTGTTTTTAATTATTCCTGGATTTGCACTCAGGCAGTATTGCATTAACTGTATTGGAATTACAGCCATTTTTTCACATAGTCAATTCATTTTCACAAAAGTCATAGTCTTAAATGTAACCAGACAATTGACTGATAAGCATTTTACAGCAACTAAAGGCAGCTTAATAGCATCCCAATAAAACTGAGCATTTGGTGATGTTCATAGGACCCAGACTTCAGGCAGTCATTAACTGTAAAGTATACAAGTATTAAATAATCCCTACATTTAAAATGAAGTGAATTTGTCCAATAACTTGGAACCTGTAAAAATAGAGGGTACTAAGAAAAAAAAAAAGTATGGAAATTCCTAAACTGTAATGCAGCATTTAAACATCATGCTTCAAAACATTTAAATCACATCTTGGTTGCTTGATTTTAAATTTGCAATGAACAAAGACAACATTATTATTCTTACAACATTTCCACCATAATTTGCAAATACATTTTTAAAAAAATTAGACAATGTGATTTTCTGAATTTTTTTTCTCATTTTGTCTCTTAAAGTTGAAGTGTACCTATGATGAAAGGCCTCTCTCATCTTTTTAAGTGGAAGAACTAGCACAATTGGTGGCTGACCAAATACTTTTGCCCTACTGTATATAAAACATATATAGCTTAGCAACTGCCTTCTTGATTGTACATATGCATGGGCTCTCATCTCACCAGTGTTGGAAAGTAATAATGTACAAATACTTTGTTACTGTACTGAAGTAGATTTTTCTTGTATCAGTAATTTACTTCAATATTTTGTTTTCGGACAAATTTTTACTTTCACTCATTACATTTTTACACAAATATCTGTACTTTCTACTTCTTATATTTTTTAAACAGACTCGTTACTTTATTTTTTAATCTATTAATTTGGTGAAATGTCAATTTTTTTTCTTTTCACTGCATGCTGTTTTCAGACCATCAACTTATTTCTTGTCATTGTGTGGCTGTTTTAATCCAATGGTGAATAATTTTCTGGCTCTCAAACACCACAGACGTAGACTAGTTTACGAAGCTCACAATTAGCAGTCAGAAGGCAATAATTTTACAGATTCGAATTATGTATTGCTTTTATCTGTACAATTATTAGAATCTGTAAAATGTGTACTTTTATTTTATTAAAATCATCATAAAAAATTATAAAATATTTAGTAAAATTAAGTAAGCAGACAGGGAGCGCTCTCTGCCGTCTCTGTCCTTGTCCTTCACAAACACATAAATAAAACAACCTGGATCGCAGTGAATATTTGCCTCACAGACATAATAAAATGTATAGAAAGCTCGAAATGCCTTTTACATAAACCAGTTCACATCATATACAAATATTCTCTGATTATGTAATCCGTATGAAAGTTAGAAGAGGTACAGTTGCTCCGGTATCACCTCAATAACCTTTCCTATGTGTGGAAACATAGGAAAGGTTCCGTTTTTTGTCCTGATGATTTATGTCATTTAAAACACCATAATAACTTTAAAATTATAATATTAGAATATTTTGTCTTCATGCTCTATGTTGAGTTTGGTTTCACTAAAAATAAATATACATTTGCATAAAGCATTCATATTTCTCCATATCCATGTTGATTAGAGCATTAAGAAACATGAAGTATCAATATATGGTACATTTAGAACAGATAAAAATGTGTGATTAAGTTGCGATTAAATCTGTCCAGTATGATTCTGTCAGACCTGGGTTTAAAGAAAATTCATAGTGTATTCAAATTCATAGGTGTCAAACCAACTGAAATTTAAGATTTAAGCTATGCTTATTTCTTGTTGAAGAACCACTGACTTAATATGTGCTGCAACACTAATTTCATGTTCAGCTCAAGAAGCAGTTTGCAAGAACTATTTAGTAATTCAAATTAAAAGGTGAAATAATTCATCTGCTCCAATCGTTAAAGCACCAATTATGATGTTTTTTCCAAGTTACAATAGAAGAGTGGAAGAAAACTTATGTTTAATTGAAGTGTGTGACAAATATTATACACAATAACATCTGTGCTAATTAAATTGACAATTGACTGGTGGTTGACAAAAAGGAAGAAAAATATTAAGTATTTTGTATTTTTATTTTTTTTATTTATTTAACATTTTTCCTATCTGTCAACCATTACGAAAAGCAGCAATAATATAATAAAACTAGGTCCAGTAACAAGGTGCTTGAGACCAGCAATTACATAAAAGGATATAATATGGGCCACCATTTGGAATTGAAATACACACATTGCAAAATTCTAAGAGGAAAATTGACAGTAGAATGTGAGCTTTGGGAACTCCAAGAAGGAGAAAGATCTAAAAGAGAGAGCCTTTAGGACACAACAGCAACAAGAAGAAGCAGCTACATAAGAGAAACTGGGTTCTGGTAAACATCAACAGTACAATACTATACAATAGTAACAATTTTGCTATTTACTGTGAACCCTGTCGGCAGAGGTACAATATTTGCCAGCGTTGTGACGCCATCCGTGATTCTGGAAGCACATATTCTCTGATCCAGCAGCAAATGTGGTCTCAAGTCACCTAAATCTACTGGTCAAGTAAATGTTTTGTTAATTTGTTTAATTACTCAAGATAAAGGTTAAACCTTTCCTCTTATTTGAAGTCTAGACTTCATGAGGGGTATTGGACCTAAATTTGGACTTCTCTAAATGTACACAGAAATTGAAATGAAATGTCAAAGAGAACTGAAGAAAACTTGTTTCTTTTTATAACCCAGTCCTTATTTGATTTTAGAGATCATCATCAATTCTGTCACACACAATTAGACCTTAGTCTTTCCATACAAAAGTGGACCTAAGGCCAGTTTGTACTTTAATAAGCCCTGGGTACTCATGAATCTGTCTTTGATATTTTCATTGGGAGTGACGAGGACGGACAGAATAAGAAACAAGTTTATTAGAGGGACAGCGCATGTAGGACGTTTTGGGAACAAAGTGAGAGACGCCCGATTGAGATGGTTTAAACATATGCAGAGGAGGGACATGGGGTATATCGGTAGAAGAATGCTGAGGAATTGAGCCACCAGGAAGGATGAAAAGAAAAAAGCCAAAAAGGAGGTTCATGGATGTGATGAAGGAAGACATGCAGGTAATTGGGTTGAAAGAGGCAGATGTAGAGGACAGAGTGGTATGGAGACGGATGATGACCCTAATGGGAGCAGCCGAAAGAAGAGGACGACGACTCATAAATCTGTCTTTGCACCTATGAATCATGAAAGCTAGCCATCACAATGTGGCCCTTGTTGCTCACATCCTTACTAATTTTTACACCCATTGATAACTTACTCACAAAAACGTTTTGTACAACTCCAATTGCAAAAAAGATACCACACTGAGTATAAAATTAATGAAAACAGACTGCAATGATTTGATGTGACTGCTTGATTTGATTGTCTTTTCTTTGTCGTATATTCACATTCTCATGATGTGCCAAATGTTGAATTGGTGAAATGTCTGGACTGCAGGCAGGCCAGTTCAGCACCAAGACTATTCTACAAAGCTGCTGTAATAGATGCAGTCTGCGTTTTAGCCTTTTTTTGTCAAATATGCAAGTACTTATCCAAAAAATATGCCATGTGGATGGAAGCATATGTTGCTCTAAAACCTGTACATACCTTTCAGCATTAATAATGCAGTTACCGATGTAAATGCACCCCATACCATCATATATGCCAGCTTTTGAACTAAGCTCTGATAACAAGCCGAATGGTCCCTCTCCTCTTTAGTACGGAGGATGCGGCATCAATGGTTCCCAAAAATAATTTTGATTCGTCTGACCATAAAACAGTTTTCCACTTTACCTCAGTCCATTTTAAAGGAGCTTTGACTCAGAGAGGACAGCAAAGTTTCTAGATTGTGTTCATATGGCGTATTCTTTGCATGATAGAGCTTTAACCTTCATATGGATGGCATTGTAAACTGTGTTTACAGACATTGATTTTGGGAGCATTAATTTTCGCTTTGTCCCTTGCGTACAGATCTCTAGATCCTCAGAATCCTTTGATATTATGTACTGTAGATGATGAAATATTTAAAGTATTTAATTTTATGTTGAGGAACATGATTCTAAAATCTTTCCATAATTTGTAGATGCAGTTTTCACAGATTGGTGGACCTGATATGTGTTGCAGCTATAAAAATTTAAATTCCCTTATTTTTCCTTAAAATGGTATATTTGCTCAGTTTAAACATACTTTTAAGTCTTTACCTGTGGAAAAGGATCGGCTGATGACAGCAGCACATTCTCAGGTTTCAAGTCACAATGCACAATATTCTTGAAGTGGAGGTGCCTTAAAGCAGCCAAGATCTGCAAGTATGATAAATAGAACAAGAAAAAGACAAAAGATTATGGTTTGGGACCGGCACTAAGAGTGCACTGGCTTGTGCAACCCTAATGGCTGGTTTCCGTAAAGTACTGTATAAACTCTTCTTATATAAGTTCTCACCTGTGTGATCAGGAACTTTGTGAGCCTTTCAGGTAGTCGTCCATTCTCACTTGAAAGGATCATTTCCAGCATGTCTCCATGAAGCTTCTCCATAACAACAAACACTTTTTCAGGAGTTTCGAACATACACTCCAGATTTACTATGCCCAGATGACGAAGACTCTGTAAAAAAAAAAAAAAAGAAAGAAAGAAAGAAATGAGAAAATGACAGAAGATTGAGAGAAAGGAAAAAAAATAGCCCTTATTTCATAAAAATAAATGATATTATTTCATAAATATAAATGACAAAGATACTGAAATTTAGCTTGTAAGAAATATGATTAAACTTAATCCACAAAAATATCAGGAAGGGAGGTTCTAGACAAAGAGATAAAAAAGATATTACACTCTCACTGTGCTTTCCTATAATGGCTACCTGCAGTATGGCCACCTCGTTCCTCAACTGGCTTTCCTGTTTAGTGGGAAAGCGAAGTTTGTCAATCACCTTGACAGCCACATCCCTTCCAGATTTTCTGTGCTTTCCTGTTTAGTAGACAATGACTATATTAAATATTATTTTACAGGACAAAGGAAATGTATAATATGAAACTTAGTTGGTATAGTCTGGTACATTTTCAAAAAAGTTTCTTAAAATATTTAAATATTCATACCACCATATACCACTCCAAACTGGCCAGAACCCAGAACCTCATCAGCAAAAATCTGATAAATCATGCCAATATCCTAAAAAAGTTCAACAATATGATTATTACTATGTTCCTCTTTATTGTTCACATCATTGCAATCTTTATATTATATTCATATATCCTAATATTGCTAATTAGAAATCTGTTGTTAATTGTACAGTTAAAGTTTGCACACTTACCACATTCTCTTGAATCTGACTGTTGGACACTGATATGCTGACTGATGCCTGTCCTAAAAAACATTTTGTAATTAAGCACTGAAGCAATGAACCTTAAAAAAGATCAATTCAGAAATATTATCCTTACTGTGAGGGGTGCTGCCTTCAGATGGAGGATTGTCTTGGAAGATGACCGGCATAAGAGCCTGGCGTATGACACTTTCCCAAGCTTTGGCAACTTCCTGTCCCACTCCACTACTGGGTATTGCACTATTCGGTGGGGTCATGCTAGGCAATTGGGAGGGGTTTGTGTCCTCGCCCACAAAGTATCGTATGGTACCAGTCACAATCTCAAAGCAGTGGGGACTGGCACCAGTGGGCACCAGACTGAAATCACCTGCTGGACATACTTCAAGAATTTCAGAAAGAGGTATTTCCTGGAAAAAAAAAACATGAACTGTTAGTGAATTTTTATTTAACATCAACACAATTTACATCCAAACTCATTAGTACCCCTTCTGAAAATAACCATGAATCAAAACAATGAATTTAAATGAATCAAAATACTTTTAGGCACATTCATTTAGGCACAAATACATTCCTAATGAAAAATCCTCTAGCTGTTTTTCCTCATCCTCTAGCTGTCTCTGATACTGGCACATGACTGTTTTTCTGATTAGCTCTTGTGTTTTCATTTTGTTAGCGTGTTTTGCCACTGTACATCATTTATACAGATGTGGTACAAAACACCTTTAAAAAAAAATGTTTCACTATCATAACAATGCTCCTAACACTGGCCACCTTTACTTACAAATAAAAGCATGAATGGTCACCGTTATTAAATGCAACTTAACAGTCAAAATCTGCTCACTGGGCAGTAAAACTCCACTAGTGGACCCTTTTGACAGTGTCACAGTGATACAGGCTTCAGTTTTACCAATAGCTCCCAAATGCCCCGACTGCAAATGTAGGCAAATTTGTTGCTCTGTCACAACAAATCAAATTTCCCCTGTACCAAGGCATGATATGGAATGTAGATTTAGCAGAACAACTACTCAGTATAATCCATAAATAAATAAAAATAAATAAAAAAAAGAGATTTAGATTTCCAAAAATCCTGAAATCCATATGCTGAAGTTGTGAGATGTTGCTGTAGAATATGCATTGGGATTCACTTTATGCCTTTTTTTTTACTTTGTCACATGCCATATTGTAAAGTTATCACTGTCCAATTACAACCCTAACCTATAATCAGAGGGTATGGCTGCACTCCATATGATGGAATGCACTTCAAATCTCCTAAAAGCTTAGTGCTTCTTTATTCCAGCTGCATTTAAACTTAATTATCTGGAATTAATTATCTGGAATTATGACCAAAGCATGACAAGAGAAATATAATGTTTAGTACATAGAAGTTAAAATTTCTTTCTTTCTTTCTTTTCTTTCTTTCATTGTATCTTCAAACATCAAATGTCAAGCATTTGTTTATGTTATTAATATGAATGCTTTAAATATATAAGGAAAATATATCAGGAAACCTTCCACACCTAAACATTATATACAATGGGAATGAGAAATATTGAAACCTGTTCATATTAAAATAAAGAAGCAATAATGAGTGTATTTTTTTAGACATTTGAAAACTGCACAAGTTTATAAACTTCTTACCTTATAGTATTTATTGGTGGTGTCATTATGGAAAAGGATAATGCATTTGCAGTCCAGGCGCCAGTAGTGTCGCTTCCTCTATTGCAGATGAGAGGCAGGAATCATAGGTCAACAAGCAGTCAATCAATTTAAAAGGAAGAAGGCTGCACCACTATACAGAGTGAAGGAGAGATCAAGAGGATAGAATAGAAATATATGTGAAGTGAAAAGAAGAGAAAGCAAGAGGAAGTGATTGAAGAAGAGACTAAGATGAAGGTCAAGTTAATAAATCTATGTAAAATGTAAAAAAAAAAAAATTATATTCACCAATATGCATTTAACATTTGTTCAAATGGTTAAATAACAGGCCCAGCAGTAATACAAGTCAAGAATAAAGAAAAACAATTAAGAAATGCTAAGTAAATATGTAAAGCAAAAGAGTGCAGAGTAGAATCTCAGTTGAAGTGTAATGAGATGTTTGTGAACCGTAAAACAGATAGGTCATGTAAAATAAAGAAATAGTAATTCACAAAAAAACTAATAACAAATAATATACCTATATAGTTCCATTTTGGCAATTAATAGAATATTGACAAACTAATAACCTCACAATTTATTGCTGGAAATCTTAGTCATAATTTCCTTCATTTTAAATGCTTTCTGTCACAGAGAAATAATGTTAATTTGCTCCTTTTTCATTGAATCAACATTAGCTCAGTTGTACAATATTTCAAGTAAAATATATCTTCTTATTTGTTGAATATCAGAGGAAATTATTCATATGAACTAGAAAAGCAGCATACCAGGGTATCCTTGTTGCTGTAGTGCACCATCCAGCCTTCTTTAATGGCTGTACTGGAGCGGCGCGTGGTATGTCTCACCGACTGTACCACTCTCATGAGAGGAATATTAGCACTGAGGAGACCAGAACACATACTTAATCCATGTTTTTAAAAAGAAGACAGTAGGTAAGAGACATAAGGTGTGACTGACCTCTGGTCTCCACTGGCTCCATCCTGACTGCTGTCTGGGGAAAAGGAGCCAGGAATGCTGCAAGCCTCATCTGATTCATCCATCATTGAAGTTCTTTCTGAGTCCAAATATTCATTACTGTACTCCATTGGTACTTCTGTGTCTGCAGATGGACTAAACATATCTGAAAAAGCAAAGGAAAAGAAATTACATTTAAAATAAAAAAATAAGCAATAATGGGTTTCACCTTGGTCAACCAAGAACAGGACTCTAAGGCATAACAAATCTGCTAAACAACTGAAGATCAGAAAAAGATTATATGATGACAATGCTTCTATATTTAAGAGTTAAATGTTATAAACAAAACATAACACTCCATTCTTTGTGGTTCTAAAGTTTAAAGAACTTCCCATATTTAAATACCTGCCATTTTCATAAGTGATTATCTATGCAAATGGATTATGCAAAAGGTTGTACATCTGTTCTTAAGTTGATGTTGGAACAGTGTAGCCAGTTAATCTTCATAATCTTTTGACAGTATCAAATAAAAAAAATGTCCTGATACTTCTGCTCACTCTTTGCAAACCAACCTCATCTAATCAGAGGACTCAGTGCCAGAGTGTTCCCCTTACAGTACACTTATATAGGGTATTCCTTGCATTTGTATAAAAAAAAAAAAAGAGACAATTTGTAATAATGTTTATATTTTGCATTACACTTAAATTTTATACACATTTTTATTTTAAATAATATTATTGATTACTGTTTTTGTGAAAATTTGAGTCTTTAGTTTCTTCAAATGTGTCCTCTTTTTAGACATTAGTGCAAAAACTATATGATTAATTTTTATGATTTATCAAATCTTTAGGAGTGTCATCTGGCCACATGCGTCAATAGAAAAGATAAGACTTGAGGAAAAGCTGACATTTTGTACAAACATTCACAAATTTACCAAATATCTTGCATTGAAATATAGTCGTACATATAGTGCAAAATGTTTAATGATTTATTTAAAGTTTTCATTATGTGCAAACCTTTATCCATATTTGGGAAAGTCTAACACAAACATCTCTGACTGATTCACTAAAGAAGATTCTTTTATGTGTTATTTTGTTGTTCTGAATTTGTGTTTAAATTCCGTGTACAGCAATTACCTCCAGTAGTTTCCCCAAGACAGTCATTAGGCACTTTGTATGCACACCTCTTGTGACAATTGAACTTGCAATCTGAAGGACGAATACAGAACATGTTATCAATAAAATTATATTAGTGATAAATGTAATTTAAGCAGTATAGTGTACATATTACATTATTCCTTATATGACATGGTTTGGAGGGAAAATAGTTGCTAACCTTATCCAATAAGTTGACATTTTTATTATTTTTAATATTAAACAATTTTGTATATAAAAAAAAAACCATAGCAAAAGAAGAATTTTGAATGAATATTTGACCAACTGCAAACCCTAATTTGCATGTACAAATCTTGCTCACTTTTTTAAGTAACAGTGAAGTCCATATTTTTGTCTAAACCTATAAGCTTCTGTATCCCAGGAGTAAATGAAATGTTCACTCATCGATCCAATTTACAAGGATATACAGCAAGAATTTTAGGATGTCATTTGCACTGGTTAAGTGTAATTGCATTGTGGTTGAAAAGATAAATCAGAGTAGCAAATTAAGAAGGCAGCTACAAGGAACTTGGTATCTCACAGGCCAATGGGTTGCAAGGGGATCAGCCACAGCCAGAAATCTAAGAGGATTAGACAGGTATTATGTAGCCAGTTTAGTGGTAGGAATAATATTTGAGCCATCAATATGTACATCCTACCACTATTCTGATACTGAGTTGGAATACTCAGTAAAAAAAGAGCATGAAAAGATCAAGAAGTACCAGGTGTCTTGGGGAGTGGATCCCACAAATTCCATTTAAATTCCATTTTTAGTCTCTATCCAACAGAGCACAGTCCTGTAAACAGTTATTATTATGTAAATTACCCTTACCCTTTCCCAGGCTTTTGGTAACGGAACAGAGCTTGAGAATATCAACTTCTACTTACCCATGTGGGGATAAGAAGATTAGAGATTTACATACACACACACACAAATGATCCAGAACATCAAAACCACTACAGATGACAACTGGATAAGCAATGACTGGGTCAGGGGCATCTAAGGCTCTTTAATATGCATAGGAGGTCTGATTCCACCCAAAAGTTAATGTAGCACAAGTTGCTGAAATAGTTCATGCTTTTCCAGCAACCAGGAGTGATTGCACTAGGTTACAATACGAGAAGAAGGCAATCAAGTGAAGGCAGTGTAATGCTCTGAGCAGTGTTTTACTGGGAAACAATTAGTCCTGATATTTATGCAGATGTTACCTTGACATCTACCACTCACTTATATATTTCCACAGACCAACTAGGGCAAGGGTATGCCCTAATGGCAGTGGCATCTTTTAGCAGGAAAATGCACGCTTCTAGACTGCAAAATTATCCAATAATGTTTCGTGCAAGATGAAAAAATTGTTAAAAGTGTTCAAATTAATTTCAATTGAGTGTCTGTGGAATATGTTGGACAAGCAAGTCTAAACCAGGTTCAACTCTCAATTTACAGCACTTAAACCATCTGCATTTTGGTGTGCCAGATACCAGAGCAAACAATCTGCTGAAGTCCATCAAGTCCATTTGCACAATAAATAATATTATCTCAACTTATTATATATGCTAAATTGCTTTTCATTGCTAAGTACCTGTGCAATGATAGTACATCCATCTAACCGCACACACACACACACACACAGACACACACAGACACACACCCTGTAGCACACAGTTTCTATATTTTTTTTGTTTTGTTTTAACATAGTCTGTTTAACCCAGACTGCATTCAATTTGCATACAAAACCAGCACAACCGTGTACTTATTTTTATTAAGAAAGTAAATGCCCAAATTTAAAACCTTTTCAGTAAAACAGAGTATGGTGATTAATAAAAATATGATTGTATGATTTTATTGATATAAAATTTGCCCTTCACTTAAGTGTTCTAAAAAATATAGATTTTATGTGCTTCTAAAAGGACATGCTGCTAGTGTGTACTAAATGCATCCATTTTAAAAAGCATTTCAAGGTACATTCATGGCACTGCCTTTGTTTTGTCATTACAATTCTTGTTTAATTCATGAAAAAGGCTCCAGGGAAAAATATTTTTAGATAGATAGATAGATTTTATAAAACCCTGTCAAATGAATTTCAAGCATCAGACCTTTGCACTGAAGTCCTTGGCGGAAAAGGCCCCGGAGGAGTCTTTTGCAGTACTGACAGACGGTGGGCCGTGTGTAGGAGTGCACTGCAAATGTGTGTGGCACCTTTACTTTACTCATTAGTATCTTGTCCAGGTGTACTGGTCGACCTGTGTAGAACCGTCTTGCCTCACTAGGCATTCGGGTCTGTCCAAAAATTTGAAAAAATAGACAAAAGAAATAAAATTAATCAAGCAGGCGTTTACTATACAATTTCTTCTTCTGCTTATTACCCTGCAATACCCTGTGTTGAAGGTTATATCATATTAAAAAATATATACCTTTAGGGAAATTTAATAATCAAATTTTATAACATTTTGTAAGCATTTATTTTATTCATTTTTATACAGAACTTGTCGGCTTTTATTGAATTAAAAGTGATCAAATATATTATGTAACCCAAGTAACCTCCAGTAGAATCGGGTGACACCACATATACTTTGACTGTAAATAATCTAAATAAAATGAGTTTTAAAAATGTATTAAATACATTTCTACCATGTGCTGGTGGTTTTAAAACTATATGATTTGATTAAGTATTTGCCCCTTTGTGATTTCCTTTATATCTGTCAGAAAAATGGTTTCAGATCCATATAAAAATGTATAAAATAAGACAAATAAGCAAAACAGAAAAATTAGGATTAGGATGGGTATGTGAGCTTTACCATGTGCGTATGTGAGCGAAACAGATTTGTTTCCTCCGAGGTTAAGCTGGTGCTTAGACTACTAAGGGATTCAGTGGTGGATAAACGGAGAGACTGACTGCTGGTGAGAGATGTAGTTGACAGCCGTCTCTTTCTTGCGCCACTGCAGTTATTGGGAATGCTAAAAGCACAGCGTTTATGGTAGTTCAGCCCACAACCTGAAGGGATTTAAAAACAGTAAGTAAACTACAAAGAACAATTAATAGTTTAATGCTATACTTGACTAAAACGTCAGCAGTGTAAAGCTCAAAATTATTTGAATTCGCTATTTGGATTTTTTTTTAAATTCTACTTAAATGTTCCTACCAATCAGAAGTTCTTACCATCACATTTGAGCCCTTGCCTGACTAGGCCAAAAAGCATCTCTCCACAGTGGTCACAGAAGGCAGGGGCACGGTATGAATGCACATTCAAAGCATGTGGACGAATCTGAAAATCCTGAAAGGTAGCAGCCGCTGCAGAAAAATAGAAATAAAAATTGTTGAAAAAAACAATCATTATTAATATATTTACCATAATTTATCATTATTAAATAATGAAACAAAATTATTATTATTATTATTATTTTAATTCATTATGGGTGAGCAACAGCTAGATCTCGTTGAATTGAACGCTAAGAATTTACCAAAGACATGTCTACCAGCACACAGACAGGAGCCACCACCACACAATACCCACATCGGAAATGCATGATGGAAACATTTCCAAGTGTTAGTCCAATGTTCTCTGTATTTTGCTAGTTATGAAGGATTGTCAGACACCTGCACGATTGCATTTTTCTTATCTCACCGGAAAAGCAATAGACTGGAATCATCAAAGGAATCAAACTGCTTTAGTAAAGGCCTTGGTCTCTGCTACAATTTTAAATTCCCAACTTTCAGATCTAAAGCAGGTATCTCAAGCACTGTATTATCCTCGTTCTCTCAATATTTCAAGGATCGGCAGTGCTACATGAACAATCACAAATCTTCCACTATCTCACTTAAACAGGGTGTTCTCCAGGGCTCTGTCCTTGGTCTACAAACCCAATTCCAAAAAAGTTGGGACACTGTACAAATTGTGAATAAAAAAAGGAATGCAATAATTTACAAATCTCATGAACTTATATTTTATTCACAATAGAATATAGATAACATATCAAATGTTGAAAGTGAGACATTTGAAATGTCATGTCTAATATTGGCTCATTTTGGATTTCATGAGAGCTACACATTCCAAAAAAGTTGGGGAAGGTAAAAGTTGAATGTACATATAAGGAACAGCTGGAGAACCAATTTGCAACTTATTAGGTCAATTGGCAACATGATTGGGTATAAAAGGAGCCTCTCAGAGTGGCAGTGTCTCTCAGAAGTCAAGATGCTTTCGCCCCAATGCTGCAGCGGAAAATAGTGGAGCAATATCAGAAAGGAGTTTCTCGAATTTATCATCATCTACAGTGCATAATGTCATACAAAGATTCAGAGAATCTGGAACAATCTCTGTGCGTAAGGGTCAAGGCCGGAAAACCATACTGGATGCCTGTGATCTTCGGGCCCTTAGACGGCACTGCATCACATACAGAAATGCTACTGTAATGGAAAAAAGAAGCCATATCTAAACATGATCCAGAAGCTCAGGCGTTTTCTCTGGGCCAAGGCTCATTTAAAATGGACTGTGGCAAAGTGGAAAACTATTCTGTGGTCAGACAACTCAAACAAATTTAAAGTTCTTTTAGGAAAACCGGGACGCCATTTCATCCGGACTAAAGAGGACAAGGACAACCCAAGTCGTTATCAGCGCTCAGTTCAGAAGCTTGCTTGGTATGTTTGCATGAGTGCGTGTGGCATGGGCAGCTTACACATCTGGAAAGGCACCATCAATGCTAAAAGGTATATCTAAGTTCTAGAACAACATATGCTCCCATCCAGATGTCATCTTCAGGGAAAACCTTGCATTTTCCAACATGACAATGCCAGACCACATACTCCATCAATTACAACATCATGGCTGTGTAGAAGAAGGATCCGGGTACTGAAATGGCCAGCCTGCAGTCCAGATCTTTCACCCATAGAAAACATTTGGCGCATCATAACTAGGAAGATGCGACAAAGAAGACCTAAGAGATTGTTGAGCAACTAGAATCCTGTATTAGACAGGAATCAGACATTTCTATTTATAAACTTAAGCAACTTGTCTTCTCAGTCCCCAGACGTTTGCAGACTGTTATAAAAAGAAGAGGGGATGCCACACACAACCTTTTTGAGATGTGTTAATGCCATGAAATTTAAAATCTTTTTGAAGATTTATTTAAAATGTTAAAACTTGAAACTTCCACATCATTGCATTCTGTTTTTATTCACAATTTGTACAGTTTCCCAACTTTCTTGGAATCAGGTTTGTATTATTATTTACAATATGCCTCTTAAACAAATTATTCGTCACAATGTTTTTCATTAGCACTGTTATACATTTCTAAAGTTTGCTGGCCGGATTCTATTCGCTAAACTTCCTTTTTATCCGCATAAGTTGAAGAGCTGGTTAAACTCCAACTTTCTTGCTGCTCACCCAACTGTATAAAAAAATATTTTTACTTAACAAAATAATTCTTGTAACTTGATGCTACTGTATATAACTTTTTTCTGATATTGTCTGAAATTTTTATGCCTTGATTACTGTAGTGTATTTTATATATATATATATATATATATATATATATATATATATATTTATATATACACACACACACACACACACACACACACACACACACACACACACACACACACACACACACAATACATTACTTGTTAAAACAACTTAAATTCAGTTTAAATTTGGATAACATCAACAGCTTAAGCCACATCAGTCTGAAGCCTTTTTTGATCCTGGAAATGTAGTGATGAGACTTAAACACTGTTCTTTTTTCAGTTACATAAAGCTTTGTTAGTTACACAGTGAAACATGTAGCCGCCGTTCCTATTTGCAACATTTGGAATCCCAAAAGAGCTCCTGACCGAGTCTCACTGTTTACAGAAATACAAACTGTTGGACATTAAAGCACTCAGCAGCAGTGATTGCCATCTACATTAAAACTACAAAATAGAAGTTAACTAATTTTTTGTCTCTTAAAGTAGTTTAAGCAAACCATTATACTATATATACATGTTTATAATGTTAATTTATAAAACCATAACCCAAGAAAAGCTCATAGATAAAATTTTTATAAATGTTTCTATTTATAAAAAAAATGTATTATGTACTTAAAGCCATGAAAATAGTATATTTCCTTGGCATTTCCTTCCAGCCGCTATTATGTAAAACCAGTTGATTTATAATTGAGGATTTTAACATTTTGTACACTTACAGTTTAAACTTGTAGCTGACTAGAAGGTGGGAATAAAACCAAGTAATGGTACAGTTACTTACCCGACAGCACTACCTCCACAAGATCCCCCTCCTGGATATCATTTGCAGCCTTGACCAGCTGCAGTATGTTATTGGTATTTGTGTCATGCTTGAAGAGAAGTATTTTATCATAGATCCCATAAAAACCGCACTCAGGGAACTGCCAGAGAGAGAGAGAGAAAGAGAGAGAGAGAGAGAGAGAGAGAGAGAGAGAGAGAGAGAGAGAGAGAGAGAGAAAGAGAGGGAGAGAGAGAGAGAGAGAGAAAGAGAGAGAGAGAGAGAGAGAGAGGAGAGATGAATTAATTCATTATGTATCTTCTTCTTTCGACTGCTCGCATTAGGGGTCGCCACATCTGATCATCCGTCTCCATACTACTCAGTCCTCTACACCTGCCTCATTATTTATATAATACAAAATATGTTGTGAAAATATTAACCCAAAAACTAGACCCAAAAAGATTAAGTCGTTTGTCTTTTTTGTTTGCACTAATGAAAAACAAATTAAAGTGAAACATAGATTTAGTTAAAATGTAAATTGACATGAATTGGTTTTGTTTGAAATTTGTTTACAAATAGCTTTTCTTGCATATTATTGTAAAGCATGCTGAAGCAATTACTGTAGTTTACAATTTTACTATACATGCAATTTTATTAAAATACCACTTAAATAACATACTAATTATACATTTTTAATCGTAATTTTGAAAAATATTGTATGAAATAAAACATTCACTTTAATTTTTAAAACCAGTTGATGTGTGTAAAAAGTGCTATACAAATAAAAAATAATTGAATTAATTTTAAAAATATATTTATTATTTTTATGTATTTAAAACATAATTATATATATTTAGTAGGTATTTAGAAGGTATCATTTAACAGGTGTTTTAACCCAGCCATTATGGATGCACAAGCCAGTGCACTCTTAGTGCCGGTCCCAAGCCCGGGTAAATGGGGAGGGTTGCGTTAGGAAGGGCATCCATACCGGATCGGTCGAGGCCCGGGTTAACAACGACCGCCACAGGTATCGTTAGCCGACAGGGTGGAAGGTGGAAGTTGAAGGGATGATGATAAATGTCATCAGTGCCTATGCTCCACAAGTTGGCTGTGAGATGGAGGAGAAGGAAAGATTCTGGAGTGAATTAGATGAAGTGGTAGATGGTGTACCTAGGAAAGAACGATTGGTGATTGGGGCAGACTTTAATGGACATGTAGGTGAAGGGAACAGAGGTGATGAGGAGGTGATGGGTAGGTATGGTTTTAAGGAGAGGAATGTGGAAGGGCAGATAGTGGTAGATTTTGCTAAAAGGATGGAAATGGCAGTGGTGAACACGTATTTTAGGAGTGCTGTCAATTCCTAAGCCATTAGGAGATGATTTAAAGTTGCTGGGCAGCATGGCATCTGTGAATGTGGAGTGGTAGAAAGAATGAAATTCACAGCAGAGCCGGAGGGGAGAGCAATGCTCTCTGCAAGGTCAAAGGGGGTTAAGACTTTCCCAAAGGGGTGGAATCCTCAGCTGACCAGAGAGGTGGAGCAGCATTCACAGCCCAGAATGGGCTGATTGTGCAACCTGACGGGTGATGGCGGTGCGGCAGTAGCTCGCAGCGGCCACTCCGGACCCAAAATGGTGCTACTTTCAGTTTGTAGCCCGCCTTACGCAACACATGGACATCGGAGCAACCAGTGCCCCTGTGTACAACTGCAAAACCCTCAAAGGAGTCAGAAATAACCCAAACAACACACTAAATGATGACCTGCGGCAGAAGCTACGCAACCTCGGCGTGCTCCGAGAACCAGGCCTCCAGACCTCGGCGTCGCCTGCGGCAGATGGACGGAGGAGGGGGAATCGAAAGCGCTGCGCGAGAAAGCGGAAGAGAATTCACGGCCACTTCCAGGACAGCGAAGACACCCAGCGCATATGGCAGGGCATCCAGGCGATCACGCATTACAAGATAACGTCACCTGTTTGTGACCGTGACACCTCCCTCCCAGATGCGCTAAACGACTTCTACGCCCAGTTCGAGGTGCAGAACAACATGGTGGCAGGGAAGACCATCCCTCCTCCCACTGACCAGGTGCTCTGTCTAACCACAGCTGAAGTGAGGAAAACTCTATGCAGAGTTAACCCACGGAAGTCTGCTTCACCAGACAACATTCCTGGCAGAGTGCTCAGGGAATGTGCACAACAGCTAGCGGATGTCCTCACAGACATCTTCAACATCTCCCTGAGCAGCACCACTGTTCCACTGTAAGGATGCTGTTCATAGACTTCAGCTCAGCATTTAACACGATTGTCCCTCAGTACCTGATTGAGAAGTTGAGCCTACTGGGCCTGAACACCTCCCTCTGTAACTGGATCCTGGACTTCCTGACTGGGAGACCTCAGTCAGTCCGGATCGGAAACAGCATCTCCAGCACCACCACACTGAGCACTGGAGCCCCTCAGGGCTGTGTGCTCAGTCCACTGCTGTTTACTCTGCTGACTCACGACTGTGTAGCAATGCACAGCTCGAATCACATCATCAAGTTCGCCGATGACACGACCGTGGTGGGTCTAATCAGCAAGAACGACAAGTCTTTGAACGTCGACAAAACTAAAGAGATGGTTGTTGACTTCAGGAGAACAAAGAGCGACCAATTTCCACTGATCATCGATGGATCCTCAGTGGAGATCATCAAGAGCACCAAATTCCTTGGTGTTCATTTGGCGGATAACCTTACCTGGTCACCAGCTCCATCACCAAAAAAGCCCAGCAGCGTCTTTACTTTCTGAGAATGCTGAGGAAAGCCCACCTCCCTCCCCCCATCCTGACCACGTTCTACAGAGGGACCATTAAGAGCATCCTGAGCAGCTCCATCACTGTCTGGTTTGGGAATTGCACCGTCTCAGATCGCAAGACCCTACAGAGGATAGTGAGGACAGCTGAGAAGATCATCGGGTTCTTTCTCCCTTTGGTGGACATTTACACCACACGCTGCATCCACAAAGCACACAGCATTGTGGATGAGCTCACACACCCGTCACACACACTTTTCACCCTGCTACCATCAGGGAAGCGGTTCCGAAGCATTCGGGCCGCCACATCCAGACTGTGCAACAGTTTCTTCCCTCAAGCCTGCACAAACCGGACTCAACACACACTCATACTCACTTCATGTGACCGATCTGTACAAACCGGACTCAAACACACACCATGCACTTTCGCACACCCATGACCACCATTTACCACTGACACTAATCATTACCACAAAAATGTTTACATGCCGTTTTTTTTGCACATCTTCCGGGATTGCTGATATTGTTCTTCTGCACAATATACTGTCCGCTATTTGTTTAAATTGCACAATATTGTTTACAGTTTTCTGCTACAGTGCACCTTATTTTGTTAAGACAGGTTTACTGGCGAAGCTATTTTGTGTTTTGTGTATTGTGTATTGTCCTGCACTGTCCTGTGTTGTCTTGCGCTGTCTTGTGTAGTCTTTTGCACTGTTTGCACCAGTTGCACACATGCACTTTATGTGGCAAGGATCTCCTACTTAGTTCTTGGCCCTGTGTTTTTTCTGTTCTGTGACTGTTGTTTTATGTAGCACCTGGGTTCTGGAGGAACGTTGTTTCATTTCACTGTGTACTGCATCAGCTATATATGGTTGAAATGACAATAAAAGCTTCTTGACTTGACTCTTGACAGAGTAGCATCCTTAGCCAGGCGGTGGATGATGACGGGAAACAGAATCCTCAGCCACACGTGGTGACTTCTCAGCCAAGCGGGGGAAGAAGCAGCGCCCTTAGCTGGGCAACGGGGCGAAACATGGTGACATCTTCTACAGGAGAGAGAGGAGATGGAAGATGGTTGCCATCGGGTTGGCCATTATAAAAAATGCTATGAACAGCCACATAGCATCAAGCCAGTCTTTGATGCTCCCGAAGCACACAGTTCTTCTCAAGAAGGGTCTCTTGCTCAGCGAAAAATGTATCTGCTGCATCAATTGTATTGGATCACATGTTCCGTCAGGTAACATGAAGGTAAGCAGAAGCAAGTGCGGATTACTTTAATTAAATTGCAAAGATATAAAACAAAGAAACAAACACCAAATACATGAAACAAACAAACTTGAGCATGAGCTAAACCAACAACCACAGAAGACAAAAGTGTGACAAAGTGTGCTGTGAAGGCTTATATACATTCAGGAAAAGGCACATGTCCCCCAATTTAGGGACATGTAACCAGGTCATGAGAGCATGAAGTAACTGATGGGAAATGTAGTTCAGACTATAATCTTTAATAATTTTTTCATGTGTAGTAGTTTGGACTACTAAATTATTAATTCTTAATTTTTTTATGCACATCTTTACTGAACTAATTGGTCCTTACCCTCTTATTTACTTCCTGTTTTATTAAATACAGTGCCTGTCTGTTGCTTTTGCCAATGGCAGGGTTTTTATGTGATTCTGAGCACACTATAAGCAGGGTTTTTGTTCATTGATCTAATTAGCCTAAGGCTGATAGATAGGTGAATCTGTAATTGTATTGATCCCTGGGGGAGATTATTCAGGTCTGTACATGTGTCCATAACTGAACTGAAATTTTGTGTCCTGTCTTTCATCATTATGGAATTATTTAATTATTAATTTCCTTTATTTCATTATTTAATCATTTACTTCATTTCATTATTCATTTCCTTATTATGAACCTGATGTTACTGATGTATAAATTTGTATTTATATAAAGGCAAAGCAACAAACTTATTAAAAAGTACCACAAACCACAAACTAGGCAAGGCAAGAACGAGAAACAAGAAAACATAGCAAGATCAAAAACCAAGAAACACATGAAAAATGAAAGATAAATGGCTTGTGATCAGCAGTAAACTAAAAGGTTTACTTCGCAAACTGCACATAGACACAAAGGAGTGTCCATAACAATGTAATATAATAATCTATAAGATCCAGTCACGTCCCACCTCATGAAGATTGTGGGCCTTTAAAGAAGTAGATGCCGACCCCACTCCATCCCGATCCATCTAGAGACGTACCAGCGCCAATTGGATGTAGAGTTTAGACACTGGACATCCTTGAGTGTTTAAAGTCTCCGGCATGGAGAAGATGGTGTTGGATCTGTGATGATCGCAAATGTTGAGCAATTTTATAAGTTGCTCAGTAGCTCCTGGTTCCATAATCTCAAATGACTGTATAAGACTGTAGGAAGGACATTACTTATAATCACACACTCCAGTGCTCATGTTAGTTCTCACTCTCCAGTGTTCAGTATTGTTTAAAGATTTATGATCACACTCTTGATATCACCCAAATGAGTCTGGTTCCCTTTTGAGTCTGGTTCCTCTCAAGGTTTCTTCCTCATAACATCTAAGGGAGTTTTTCCTTGCCACAGTTGCCACGGCTGCTCATCAGGGATAAAAACATCGTTCACCTTCACTGTTAAACTCTGTAAAGCTGCTTTAAGACAATGTCTGTTGTGAAAGGTGCTATAGAAATAAACTTGACTTGAGTTGACTTGACTATAATACTATCATATAAGCCGATAGCTCTGTCATTATTAGTTCATATGATAAGCATTGGTAAAACGGTTATTAAACAAAATGTGTTTTCAAATACAAGTACAGTAAAAACAGTGAATTCACATGTTTGGGCAGTTTTTAAAAATCCAACTTGTCTAATCTTTTTGTAGATTTATAAAAAACAAAAAACTTAAGTTGTTTCCTAAATTAGAAGCCCAACACCTACGTAGGATCACTTGATTTGCTCACGTATCACATCTACTATTTTTATTTAATTATTTTCTATATTAATATTGAATAAAGTTTCAGCTATACTAAAGGACCTTGTGCTACTGAAATAGCTTGTTAGGCTCAGTTAAACAAGTCACATTTAATTGAAGAGTTCAGATGTATTTTAGTCTTTTTAGATTTTAAACTGGACATGTGTGCATAAACATACGGTGCATGATACTGCTAAATATTTTACAGTTTGACTTGACAAATTATGGACCTGGATGTTTTGGCCACTTGCAAGTATTCTAAAGAATCTAGTAGTTAATCCGCCAGGTGTGCATAAAAAAGCAAATACGTATGAAAGCAATGTCATAATGTCAATTTGCCAAAAATGTTTGAGAACACCAGACATGATACATTTCTAAAATAGAATAGAATAGAATAAGCTTTATTTGTCACATATACATTACAGCACAGTGAAATTCTTTCTTCGCTGTGGTCAGAGCCCAGGGTCAGCCATGATACAGTGCCCCTGGAGCACAAAGAGTTAAGGGCCTTGTTCAAGGGCCAAAAGTGGCAACTTAGCAAAACTAGGGCTTGAAGCCCGATCAGAACCGAGCACCTTAACCACTGAGCTGCCATTACCCCAAATCATCAAGTGAAAGAAAAATGTATATATAATACACAAAATAATTGCCTTTTGGTTAAAATTGATAGAAAAACATTGCTATTTAGTGAAGTGTGACATGTATGTCCATTAATTTAGCTGTTTTTTTAATAAAGACAATTAAATGTTTATTTATGAAATCAATTTGAAGCATTTGAAAATTGTCACCATATTCTAATACTGTTTGAAGATAAAACATTAATTAGGCAGAAAAGATTTTGGGCTAAGTACCATTCTATAATTCATAATGTTATAACCAAAAAGAAAAAAAAACCTGAACATGAATATATCAATTAAATAATTCCAATTATAGTAATAATAAGGCTGCCTAAAATTCACCTGAAACAAGAGAATTGAGAATACCTGAACCTGCTAATACACATGTTCATAATAATCTTTTAAAATTACAGATGCACTTCTTAATTTCTCTAAAGACTTCCAGTAGTAAGTAGTTTAAATATTTAAAAAAATATTTATTCTTAACATTTGAGATTGTATTCTTTTCTAATTTTGTCAGTTATATTTGCAATATACCCAAATAAAGTTAGGATATAAAAAATTTTTACAAAGGAAATTGTAAAACCTTAAACCTAATAACATTTTATAGTGATAGAAAATCTCAATATTATTTTCTGATGTAATGCAAATTACACCAACTATCCCTTTTCACAGAAATACCTTTTTACTTGTTTCTGCACCCACATATCTGTTGCTCACTCATTGATTTTTGTGTTGCGTGTGACTGTCAGGATTACTACATTTCTCATCAGCCAATGCACAGTCACATGACTTGATCACACGTCACTAATCACTCACACCTGTTTCTTGTCACCTTGATTAGCACTTGTATATACACCTTTTTCTCTGGTGTCTGTCATAATCCATGGATTATACTGGTTTCGCTCAAGCTCATGTTAGTTGGTGTTTGTTTTACGAAATTGTTTCTTGTTTTATACCTTTGCATTTTAATTAAAATAATCTACACTTGCATCCGCTTATTAGGTGACACCATCACTAATTAAGGACAAACCAATATCCAAGTTGCATGGTGACAAATAAATGGATTACTCGCAGACTTTAGACCTCTTTGTTCAAGCATCTACCCAGACACCCTGTGGCATGTATTTAAAAGTTAACTAGCATGCAACTCATAATGGAATGTGCTATTACCAGCCAAAGCAATACTTTCAGTGTATACACTACTCATAATAAACTTGATCAAAAGAGCATGTTGCACCCTGGTCTGTCTTCTAAACAAATTATGTATAACCTAACATACATTTTTTATCTCTGTCTGTAGGCACCTTTGCAAAATTCACATAGAACTTTATATGCTATCAGGTCACTGAGCCTGAATGCACAATGCATTATATTCTCATGCCAGTGTTCCAATGCATGTTTGCACAGTAGGAAAACAATAGATACTGTTGTAATCATATCTGAGCCTCTAGAGGATTTGCCTGGAAACAGCAGAGCACAATTTGTAAGGGTGCATTGTGTCATAAAGGATAGGATTTCTGAGACTGCACCTGTTAAAACGGTGATGAATTATAAAAGCCCTACCCCTTTCTCTTTTTGTACTCTTAACTTCTGTTCATTTCTCAATTATTTAGCCTAAACTTTACTCAGTTAAATAACTTGTGACCCCAATGCTTTTTTTGCTTTAATAAGATTTTTTAACTATCGTACTATCATACTTTCGTTATGTAAAATTTTGGCTAACAGAACAAGCTACATGGTGCACTGCTTGGATTACATGTTATTTACCGGTGAATTTGATTTGGCAAAAGTATGCTATTAAGCAGTGTTGTTAACTTAAAATGCACAAGAAAAACACATTTCATGCACTTCCAGCAAGCCCTTTTGAGCATTTGATGCACTAAAAGTGTACTTCCCGGGTCCCAGACAACATGTGGAATCTCACAGGGATCAACACTTCAAGCCATTTGTTTCAATCTCTACATGCTCCCATTAACCATATTAAACAATAACACTGCTTACCATAATTATGCCGATGATGCTCTCTAACCAAATAATTGGAAACCAATAGATTTAGTTCGTCATTGTAGGCAGAACATAAACTGTTGGATTAAATTTAATTAAATAGCCCAAAGCAAAAGTTATTTTGTTTGGCATCAAAGACAACTTAAACTTAAACTTACATGGACCTTTCACTAGTACAGCCACAACCCTTCTTTTTTGATGAATTATATAGTTTCAGATACAGGCAATGAAAATTTCTTCAGACAAATTTTATTTTCTTTCAATGCACAGCAGTCAAAAATGTATATTTAGCCAAGAATGAATGAGAGATTCACATAACCTGGATTTCATAAAGAAACTTAGACAAATCAGAATTTGAAGTGCATTTAGAAAAACATATATAAATGTCATCAAACGTAATTTCTGATGCAGGATTATAGCCACAATAGCATTAGTGAGACTAGGAATCGATTTTGGAGACCTGGCACTCAGTTTATGTGCCACTTTATCTTATAAAACCATGTGTTTAACCAGACCTCACTTACAAGTTTTTAAGTAAGCTCTCTTACTTGCTTTAGTTCATTAAGGTTTGTGTCCACAAAGTTTTGGCTATATAGACTGAAATTTCATTTAATCACAATTAAATGGTCCCAAAGCAAATAATTACAGGGTGGAAGTGTTTAAATATATATTATTGCATTTTACAGACTCCCTTATGCAGAGCATATTACATGTATCAACAGAGCATTTGAGGCTCAAGAGCCTTGTTTAAGGCAGTTGCAGTTTATACTCATGACTTTCCACTCAATAATCTATCACCTTATCAAATATGCCATCACTGGCCCAATATTAACAGAACTCTAGCACCCCCACCTTACGCATTTCCATGTTTAGCACTTCATAACCAACTTTTCATAACCAACCTCTAACTGTACCATATGTATTTAGATTAATAGTTAATATTGTTCTTGGCAAAAAAATCCTGGCCAAAATGCTTTAAAATCATATCCAGTATCATGAATACCTGAAGAAACCAAAATAATTGGAAAATGTAAGCTAGTATTTATGTAGCATGTGCCCAATATTTTACAGGTCAAAATAGTCTGCCAGATCAACATATCCATTTATATATATATAATTTCTCCATTTCAATTCATGATTGTAATTCTATAGAACCGCTAGCCATTAAGACAATAAGAGACTTATAAATAATATTTGCACTCTCTAACATCAGTAACTCTGTTATTCCAATTTATAGTATTAATTCATTTTTTAAAATTACTGCTCTTATCATTATAATTTAAGAATGCTAATAAAACCATTTGAACAAGAATATGATGTTTACTTTGATCCACTATTGTCTGATAATATTATAATATAAATATGATAATATAAACCTTGATTTTGAATGTGAGATAAGATACATTGACTGGAGATTTACCTTGTAAAAGTTTATTGACTGGACATGAAGGGCTTCACAGCTGACAATGCATATCAGAGAAATGACCAAGCCAAAATGTCAAAGAAACTGTCTGCAGAGCTCAGAGACAGGATTCTTGCAAACAATACTTCTGTGCACATAGCATGGTCTATTAAGATACTGTTTTCTAGGGTTGAATTTAACTAAATCTCATGCCTTGCTAAAACAGCTGACTACACAAATAATCTTGATGCTTAATGAATATAAACCCCCAGCCATACATCAAAATCCTTTCTCAAAGAGTGGAGTTTATTATAACAGAGAGGTGACTAAATCTATAATGTGATGAACAAGAGTATTTTTTTGTCACCTGACTTGTTCTTTATTCATGCTTTGTCCCTAATTACTGGAATTTTACTGGTTTGACATGGACTGATATGTCACTCATAAACATGAAAACAGGTATAGTAAAAGTTCAACCAATTATTTTACTTCTCTGGAATCTTTGCCTAGTTAATGACTTTGTCAGGTTTGAACATACAATATAATATATACAGGGGTGTAAAAAAGTGTTTGCCCCCTTCCTTGTTTGCCCCCTTCCTCTTATTTTTTTGCATGTTTAATGTTTAGATCATCAAACTAATTTAAATATTAAAATATTAATAAAAGATAACACAAGCGAAACACAACATGCAGTTTTTAAATGAAGGTTATTATTATTGAGGGGGAAAAAACTAGAAATACATGGCCCTTTGTGAAAAAGTGTTTGCCCTTTAAACCTAATAACTGGTTGGGGCACCCTTAGCAGCAACAACTACAATCAAGCGTTTTGCAAGTCTGTTACAGGGTTGTGGAGGGATTTTGGTCCACTCATTTATGCAGAATTGTTGTAATTCAGCCACATTCGAGGGTTTTTGAGCATGAACCGCCTTTTTAAAGGTCATGCCACAGCATCTCAATAGGATTCAGGTCAGGACTTTGACTAGGCCACTCCAAACAGGTTATTAGTTTTGGATTTGTAAAAATGTGTGATTATGTTGCAATTAATCGTGATTAAATATTAAAATTGTTTAAGAGCCCTAATATATATATAATATATATAAGGGGTCTATATTAGGAAGGGCATCCAGCGTAAAACATCAGCCAAATCAAACATGCGGGTCTAACAATACATGTACAGTATTCGTAACGACATTTATAGGGATTTCAGTTTGGTTATCTGCAGAACATACAGTAGTTAAAATCTGAGTTGAATTTTAAATACCATTACACCCCTTATATCTATAAATTATATATACAGTGCAACCTCGGTGTTTGCAGGGGGTTATGTTCTATGACCCCTCGCGAGTAACAAAAAAAGGCTAGGTTTTGACTCCTTTTGATGGTTCCTTTTTCAAGGGGAATTGTACATGTACTGAAGTGTAAACTCAACAAAAAATGTGAATTACTTGTCATAAATGTTTTATTTACTACTTTAAAGAATAATACAATAATAAAATTGTTTTTTAAACATTTATATGTATTTATTAGTACAAACTCTGTTTAGAAATGTTACTCAGGACTTTCGAGCCACTCGCGGCTTCTCGCAAATGATCAGATTTTTCATGAGTTACTCTTAATCCGTTTCCAAATGAAAAGTCGCCAACTATGGAGGTTGCGAGTGTCAAGATTCCACTGTGTATATATATATATATATATATATATATACTCTTAATATATATATATATATATATACACAGTGGAATCTTGACACTCGCAACCTCCATAGTTGGCGACTTTTCATTTGGAAACGGATACACACACACACACACACACACACACACACACACACACACACTATATTGGCAAGTATTCACTTACCCATTGAAAAGCACATGGGCATGCAGACCACTTCTACATTTGTGAACGAATGGGTGGCTCTCAGGAGCTCAGTGAATTCCAGCATGCTACCATGACAGGATGCCACCTGTGCAATAAGTCCAGCCGTACTAAATATTCCACAGTCAACTGTTAGTGGTATCATAAAGTGGAAGCGATTGAGATCGACAGCAACTCAGACACAAAGTGTTAGACCACGTAAAATCACAGAGCAGGTCAGCGGATGCTGAGACACATAGTGCACAGAGGTCACCAACTTTCTGCAGAGGCAATAGCTACAGGCCTCCAAAATTCATGTGGCCTTCAGATTAGCTCAAAAACAGTGTGTAGAGATCTTAACAGAATGGGTTTTCATGGTTGAGCAGCTGCATCCAAGCCTTACATCACCAAGTGCAATGCATCGGATGCAGTGGTGTAAAGCACGCCGCTACTGGACTCTAAAGCAGTGGAGACATGTTCTCTAAATACTCAGTCTGGGTTTGGTGGTTGCCAGGAGAACGCTACTGGTTTGACGGCATTGTGCCAAGTGTAAAGTTTGGTGGAGGGGGGATTTTCAGGAGTAGGCCTCAGCCCTTTAGTTTCAGCAAAAGAACTCTTAATGCTTCAGCATAATAAGACATTTTGGACAATTTCATGCTCTTTGTGGGAACATTTTGGGGGACAGCCCGTTCCTTTTCCAACATGACTGCGCACCAGTGCACAAAGGAAGGTCCATAAAGACATGGATGAGCGAGTTTGGTATGGAAGAACTTGACTGGCCTGCACAGGGTCCTGACCTCAACCCAAAAGAACACCTTTGGAATGAATTAGAGCGGAGACTGATTGATCCAAGTCTTCTCGTCCAATATCAGTGTCTGACCTCCCAAATGTGCTTCTGGAATAATGGTCAAATATTCCCATTAACACACTCCTAAACCTTGTGGAAAGCCTTCCCAGAAGAGTTGAAGCTGTTACAGCTGCAAAGGGTGGGCCAACATCATATTAAACCCTATGGATTAAGTTTCGGGTGTTACTCAAGCTCATTTGCATGTGAAGGCGGACAGAAGAATACCTTTGGCAATATAATATATATATATATATTACCATATGTGCATATGCGTAATATTTTACAAGCACTATATTTTTTGTATAACATTTTAAGAAAGGTAAAAAAAGCTTGATTTTGAAAACGATATCTGTTGATTTATGACATCAAAACCCAAAATAACTCATAGTTAGGAAGAGCTGATGAATCAATAAGCCTTCTAACTTTGTACGCTACAATGGAATAACTTTTAAAAACAAAGCATCCCTTCAAAATCTTTGTGACTGGTAACTTAAGACGCTGTGGAGGAAGGAAAAGAATGTGCACTTTTTTAACAGGCTTCTGTCAATTAACTATCTGAAGCTTGCATTGCAATCTCCACTGCACACTGTAGACATGCTACTGTAATTCCACACAATCATCATTGTACTGCCTCATTATACACAAAAGTAAGCATAATAATGCCGCCACTGCCAGCAAGTCTAGTTCTTTTTGTTTTCAATTTGTACGATTTTTAAGATCACTCCCCAAAATTGGCTAAAGTGAGGACATTATTGAAGAAAAATTATTTCAGACACTTCCAAAATCAATTCAGTTTAATTTAGTGCAAGAATCTAGCGTAGCTGGTCAGACATGTGGACAACCAGAAAATATCATTATTCCACCACCTGGTGGTGAAAGCATAAAAAGAAAGAAAGAAAGGAAGCACATTTTAATTCATTAGTGACACATGAACCTTATATACACATGCATAGAAGTGCATTTGTGCATTTATCTGATCAGCTTATCATTAGGGAGCAGCTCATTGCATGCATATATCATGCAGATTCAGGTTATAAGAGCATAAGTTAATGTACACACCAAACATCAAAATTAAGAAAGCATAAGATTGAGGACCTTGGCAAGTCTGTTAATAAATAAAGGTTGGTTCGAATAATTCAGCAATTGATGATCTGAGATTTTCAGGCATATCAATTTCTAGATATAAAATAACGTCCATTGAGAGACAGTTCTGTAAATAAAATGTTGTGGTGTTGATGGGAAAGGTGAAAGCAGAATGGCAAGACTGAATCAAGTGGACAAAGTCTCCTCTCCTGAACAGCCTCCTGATTTGTGGGAGTTCACGTTCACATAGGGATTCCGAGTTAAAATTGTGATAGTGATCCATTAACATTATCATCAGTTCAGCAGGGGCAAAGGGTGTTTCTTCATAACAAGGCGAGTTCCTTTTTCAAGTGCTGTTTCACTTCCTGTTGATAGGCACGAATGAACTTATATTTCTATGAATAGTGAAATATTCAGAATGACAAATGTAGCATTAAACGCTGTATTTCCATGCAAAATTGATCCGAACAAAAGCAAACAAGTGATGGACCATACTTACCTAATACTTAGACACAGAGGTGCACTGTTCCAAGAAATCAGAGTAGCAAGATTATTGGCAAGATTTTGTGGTACTTACATGCTTTGGTAACATGTATTTATGGATTTTTGAGGATCTCATACAAGCCAATGCAATACAGAGATATTAACAGTAGGAATTAAAAAGTACCAAAAGTTAACAGAATAAAATATATAAACAAAACAAGATTACTCAATGTAATATAGCATGAACAAAAATGCTGATGTACTGAATAATACACAGCTATTATGCAGCCATGGGCACACACATTTTACCATGTATGTTTTTGCAAATGTTTTTTTTTTTACTTGTGTTGTGTTTGCAATGCGATTTCTTTTTTTTTTAATTGTGTTTAGCAAATTGGAGCCCATGTGTAATGAGGATTCTATATAAAGGTGGCTCCAAAATGTTTTGCAAAACTATGCATTATTCTTATAGATGTCTCTCTTTTACATTGAGAACATGAGCTATATCGGGCTGTGGTTTGTGCAAGTTCTGGTCAAATGTAATCACATATAAAATTCTATACAGTGTGCATGGGCAGGGCATTCTTTTGAAAGAAATAATTAGTAAATTAAATTAATCACACGTTAATAAAATTAGTGGCATTAAAATTAACTTCTGTTAATGCGTTATTAACATGTTCATTGACTGCCCTAATATATATATATATATATATGCACACACACACACAAGAGAGAGAGAAAGAGAAAGAAAGAGAGAATGTGCAGAAATTTTGCATCATTGTGCAGAAATATTTATGTAAAATAAGTAATATAATTATTGTTTGCACTATAAGTTAAGTTGGAAAAGGTGTGCTGCTTGTTTAATTTCTTTAATCATCTTGTTTAAAGCTCTATGTTTGCCCAAGTCAGGTTTTGGGTTAAATATCCAGCTTAACAAAATAAATAATGCCATAGACCATGTGCTGCCATATAGGCCTGTACTTGAAGCAGAAACTTTCCAAACATACTTAGATGGTTGCAAAACAAAAATCTTAACACAACACCTAATGCAAGTGCTAATTACGGTAAAATGATGCTTGTAAAGTGACGTTATTGAATTTCAGTAGTCTTCTTCTTCTTCCACTTCTTTCGGTTTCTCCCATTAGGGGTCGCCACAGCGGATCTTCCGTCTCCATACCACCCTGTCCTCTACATCTGCCTCTTTCACACCAACTACCTGCATGTCTTCCCTCACCACATCCATAAACCCCCTCCTTGGCCTTCCTCTTTTCCTCCTACCTGGTGGCTCCATCCTCAGCATTCTTCTACCAATATAACTCATGTCCCTCCTCTGCACATGTCCAAACCATCTCAATCTCGCCTCCCTCACCTTGTCACCACAACGTCCTACATGCGCTGTCACTCTAATAAACACATTTCTAATCCTGTCCATCGTCATCACTCCCAACGAAAACCTCAACATCTTCAGCTCTGCTACCTCCAGCTCCACCTCCTGTCTTTTACTCAATGCCACTGTCTCTAAACCATACAACATCGCAGGTCTCACCACAGTCCTATAAACTTTTCCTTTCAATTTTGCAGATACCCTACTATCACAAATCACTCCTGTCACTCTTCTCCACCCACTCCACCCTGCCTGCACTCTTTTCTTCACTTCTCTAACACACTCTCCATTACTTTGCACTGTAGACCCCAGGTACCTGAACTCCTCCACCTTCTCCACCTCTTCTCCCTGCAACTGCACCATTACTCTGTCTTACTCCTACTGACTTTTATTCCCCTTCTCTCCAGCATGTTCCTCCACCTCTACAGGCTCTTCTCAACCTGCTCACTACTCTCACCACAAATCACAATATCATCCACAAACATCATAGTCCATGGAGACTCCTGTCTGACCTCGTCCGTAGTGAATAAGTAAAAATAAAATCAGTTAATGTTTAGTTCAGTTAATATACAAAATTGCAATACAAACACATTTAATGCAAATTTAAAAAATAAATGCTCATATACTGTTAAAGTTCCCGATGATTTAGTTTGAAGTGATAGATTTAGACAATGAGTGGTAATGTTTTTTGGAGACGGATAATCCGCTGTGGCTTGAGGCTTCAAATGAGCAACGATGTTAAATCTCACATAGCAAGTAGGAAAACCACAAAATTATATTTAATAAATTGAATTAAAGAAATCTCTGTTTTTCCATTTTTATCAAAAATATAAAAAAATACATATGGGAGAGGCAAAACCATCAACTCAACACACATTTATTCACAACCTCCTTTATTTACTCAGATATAAAAAAAAAAAATTAACTCCACCAAAAAAAAAACTGTTAATCACAAAACATTTGTTTAGTGATTTACAATTATTTTTCGGTAGAGTTTTTTTTTCTAAATCAAGCACAAAAATCATCTTAAAACAAGCATATGATATATATGTGTGTGTGTGTGTGTGTGTGTATTACAATGCCTTTGTAACTGAAGCTTCTACCCTCTGTGACCCCAATGAGTATTTTTTTTTAGTCATTATATTTATTATAGTCATTATCGTGTTATAATCAATGAAAGTTCTACCTTTAATTTTGTTAATTGACATATGGCCTATAATAATAACCTGTTATTTTGTAAAGATAACTAAGTGTGGTATATGTTTTGCAGCCCATATGGATAAATTGCATTAGTTTTTTTTTTTGTCACCAAAATATTCAACTTAAATTCCTATTCTAAAAAGAAATTCTGTTGAAGTTGTGAGAAGGTCACAAGTAAGAGTGGAAAACTTGCATTGGGAATTTTTTTTTTTTAATCCTTTTTGAAGAATTATTTTAAATAAATCTGTAAATGGGGATTGATATAACAAGCCATTCTTTCAAGGAAGTAATGTGACAACTTGGTGACTATAATGAAACAAATAATAATAAATAAATAAAAAATAAACATGAAAAAGTTTTATAAATTAACAAAAAAAACACTTGAAACCAAATATTTGGAACTCACCTTTTGGTCCACAATGGAGCAGGCGATCTGTTTGACATATGTAAGATCCGCTGTTTGAGGCAGAAGAACTGACTCTCTTGTTAGTCCTATCTGGATAATAAAAGACACTCCAGCTGGAGGAGGAGGCAGGACGGACATATTGGTGCCACTGGGTCTTTGGGAAAGCCCTGTGTCCACAGCAGCAGGGCAGACAGGCGTGTAGACGGCAGGCAAGGGGACTTGTGTGGCATGCTGTGTGTCCACACACCCAGGGGGTGAAGAACCACCTGGAGGGAAGAATATCCGAGGCTGGGGTGATGTGGGTATTGCAGGGCTGCTGTTCGCCATCCTGAAATGTTAAAGCCAGTCAAGTAGTGGAACAAGTCCAAGGGGTGTGAGGGAGAACACGGACAGGACAGCAGGACAGGCCAAGCACAGTTCCCTCACTGTTGCAATCCTGTTTGTGAAACAGAAAAAAATATATATAAATGCTTTTCATTTCATAAATAGGGAGACAAGGAAAACAGTTAATTAAAGGGAGCTACTCTACAGAAAGTCTGCCTCCTCCTCCTCCTCGCCCCGCGGCTCCCCCTACCTCTTCCTGCCCCGCTCTTCTAAAGCTGCTTCGGGAAGAAGAAAGTCCAAACTTCGGCAGGAGACTCAAATAGGAAAAAGAAAAACAACAAAAAAGAAAACAAAACAAAAAAAATGCCGCATAAACTTGTCCAAACAAGATGGCTTCCTAATACAGGAAACGGTGCAGGTAAGAGAGCGCCTGGTTAATCTCGCTTTGCAAGTTGAACCGTTTCGGTTTCTTGTCGAGTTCAGCTGAACAGTAAAGACTTAAGACTTTGTAGACACGCCCTCTGCTGACTCCGCCCCCCACTGCCTGAAAAGGAAGTGCAGTGACAGACAGCAGCCACAGCCAATAGGATGTAGCAGGAGTTATAAAGGGGTCTTTCTTGTTCTTTAGAGCCTCATCCGCCACACCTTATGTTTTTTTCTTTTTTTTTTTTTTTACTCCCCCACCCTGGAAAAGTCCCTCCCTTCTTTATTTGTCTTTCAGCTCACAAATTATTCTTTATCTAGTTCAGTTGCTAGTGTTTGCACCTACCTCTTTATATCCCATTTGGCACTCCGTGTATCTTTGTAAGCTTCTTTATTCAAAAAGTACAGTTTTGTGTTATATACTTATTATTGACTTACTATTAATGAATATACAGTACTTATAATAACTTAATAAACATGCTTATAAACATGGGGAATGACAGAAAATGGGCAGTGCGCATGAGATCCCGTGCCAATTCGATAGATCTGGAGAATTTTCAGCAAAATAAATAAATAAATAAATAATTATTATAACTTTTATAAGCAAGACGAGTGAAATCTCACCCCAAAAGATTGAGTGCCGTATTAGAAGCAAAAGGTGCTTTAACAACGTATTACACTTAGCAAGCAGGTCATTTTCAGAAGATTTACTGCATAGTCATGTTTACTATTTATATTTTTATATGCTTAAAAGAATGTGACTCACAAAACAATCACTATATTGCACTCTATGTACAAAACCATCTTTATTTATTTACTTTTCAAATAACAATACAAGAATTGCAAATTAAACAAAATTGCAAAGACAAGAGATATGTTTGTTTTTTTTTAATAGAAGTTATAATGCAGTTTAAAAATATGCATAACAAAAAATAAATAAATACAAAAGGCCTTGTTCCCTTGGCATTAAAGAATAGTGTTTGAATGTAGCTTTATATGATGTACAAAATATCACACGGTGATAAATTGCCACAAATAATATACATTAGACAGAATGTCCATTGATCTTGGCATTGGACTGACTTGTTAACTACTTTCCATTTTAACTGTTTAAACACCTCTACATTGCAGTGTAGGTTCTAGTTTACTAAAAGGATTTGTTCATTCATAATCGCTGCCCACGGCCCTCTTATCACTTTTAGTAGTTTGTATAAAGAAAGCAAAGTTGGCAAAAGATGAGGTTTGTGCAATGGCAGCTGCTTTTATAGTATATATTCTGATTAACATATACTAATAACTTGACTATAGTAAAATTGCTGGTTAAAACCTGCAGAAATATGAGTTTATAGAAACTTAAATTCAATCACTTAGTCTATAAAAACAATGAATGTTGCTAAAACACTTCTAGTTAACCCTTTTGTTATTAAAAGGTGATCAAAAGGTATCCATTAACGAGTCTTATGTTACCCCTGAAGAATTCATTTGTAAAACTAATTGTAGTTGTGTGTTTAATTAAGCAATTACAGGACAAATAACTTGCACTACAGTCACTAAAGGTATTATCATCATCATTGTAACCACCCTAGATGAGGTTAACTTGAAAATACCTTGGAAGTATGTCTGAATTTTAGGTTACACAGAAATATGAACAAATGCAATATATTTTTGATGGTCTAAATGAGAGCAAGATACTGTATTCAGTCTTTTATATTTGCAAAACTTACCAACTCGCCTCCAAGAACTTCTCCAACCAGTGAAATTATGTTAAGGTACATAAGTAAACTAAGCAACAATGAAGGCAGTAAAAGCGTGACCTTAGACCTCTGCAGCCCACAACTAATCTAAAGGCTGAAAAGAAAATTACTGCATGTGAAATGTTTCACTTCCCTAAAAAGACTTTTCTTTTCCATGCCCTTTGAAGGCATATTTTGCTAGGGATGGAGTGGTGGTGTAATAATGGGCATAGATAAACAGGAAACAGGAGTTCCAAAAATAATGATTATCCAGCACATTGGCTGATAAATGATGTCTCTAATTGTAGTGTTTAATAGTCTGCAGTATTTTTTAATAATGATAGTTTTAAAATAAATCGGATTAAGCAGGGGCAAAATATGACTTGCACAAGTATTAACCTTCATTATTTTTCTTAATTCCTTTGTTCTACCTTCTTACATTCCAGCATTCCTTCACTCATAATCAAGCATATAAAAAGAGCAAAACATGGCATTATATTTAATAGTTTAACTAGTATGTTTGTATGGAGCAAGTAAGCAATAACTAATCTAATCCAAATGTAAGCATAGGATAAATAATACTTCCAACATCTTCCCTGATAGTAAAGAATTTAGCACCAAAGCTTCTGAGACAGTGGGCTGTGAACACACCGCAAGATAATGTATTATTGTGTATGGGAAAATGTTTTTTTTGTAGCTGCCCATCCAACTCAGCAAACTTTTTTGAAATTTTGATCATAATGGTTCTGAAACTATGGTGGTGAATTCAAATAAACATACAACATGCACACACACATATGATGGTATGGTCTAATGCATGTACAACAGTCTGTTCTCTCAATAGTATGATTTGAATACACCAGGCTTAAAAAAGTTTAGATAGAGCTACAGATATAATTACTAATCTGCATAATGTACAGAATTTCAGAAACAAAGAGAACCAGTGGCTTTATGGATATGAAGTTTAGTACTTAAACCATTTTGTTTACTTTACGTGTGGGTAATGTAAATGAGAAATTAGGATGGCATAATTCTGACCCAGGATTGAGGATTAAGAAGGTCAAAACTCAAGCAATAGTGATGCAACAACAAACACAGATTGTAAAAAAATCCCACTCCAGTCCTATAAACAAGACAAACTATCTGTAGCTTGTTTAAATCATATGATATTAATAGTGTTTCATTTAATAGACCATTCTTATCTGTTTTAAGATTATAAAACATGTGAGTCATGGTGTATAAATTAGAGTGGTATTAATATCCATATATCATATTCAGGTGAAAAGTGACCAAAGCACATATTGATACCCTAGAAGGTCATAAAGAATGCATCAAACCAGAGAGTAGAGTACATAGGCGAGATGATGTGATGTTTTCTGTATTTTGGTTGCTATGAAATGGCTGTTTTTCACTTGTTCATGTGTTTTTCACATATTTTATGGTTCATATGAAGTAAACTGTGGAACAATACACATTGTCTGTGACAGCATTAAATTCTAAGCTAATTAATAGTCAAATATACCTTTTAAATAACACAAACAATTTAAGTTCTTCTTCTTCTTTTGGATGCTCCCGCTAGGGGTCGCTATAGCGGATCATCCGTCTCCAACGTAACAGGTTAACCTTTTCTGTGTTTATATTAAGCATTTGGTGTCTAGCCAGAGTCTAGTCAGAAATGATTAAATTTGAGCTTTCACGCTACCAATATCAGCCTGCATATTGGTGCATTAGTGTTGTTATATCTACAGGAAGAACATTTATAGAGTATGGTTAATGTACTGCTTTCCAGGATTTGCTGGGTCTGTTTACCTACATCACTTTTAAATGTTTTGCTTTGGGAAAACCTTATTTACACTAACCAATTATGACTGAGAATTAGATGTGATGACATGATCAAATGAAGATCTTGGCAAGAGAATCTGCTCCAGCACTAGCAATGAGGGGCTGTGAAGGGTGGAAAGCCACATCATGGATGGCCTCATCATGCTTCTTTCTATGTGCTGTGATCTCCTGCACACACGTGCGATTATCCAGCATCCATAAGCGAACTGAACAATCATGACCTGAGGTAAAGACAAGATAAGTATTTTGTGAGAGAGCACAATGTATTTTAGTCACACAGAACTTTAAAAATTAGAGCAGGTGAGAGAAGCTTGTACCTTTTAAATGATTGAAGTATGCTGCATTCCTGTAAATTCTATTAGTCTTTTTGGATGAGACCAAATGTGAGATGAATCTAAGCTAGTGTAGGCATTACGCTAATGAATCATTAATTTCATGTAAAATTAACTATGGACTTTTGGTCAAAATACATGTAACTTACAAAACTTACAAAAACAAACAAAAAAATGTATATTGAAAACAAAGGATTTATAGTTAAGTTGAGCTAAGTTGGAATCAGTCATTTCATGTCTCTATGAATTTACCATAATTTAACATACATTTATTTATTAAAATTGCAAACCATGAGCTGCTCACACCATCATACAAAAAAGCATTTAAGTCATCAAACATTCCTTTTAGCTTCCACAATGTTTCTGGAACCAGATCAAATTTGTCATGGGATCTGATGATCCATTAAAAAGGACTACAAAAATGTATAAGCTATACTTCCTGTTGCCACAAGTTGGCACTATGACAAATACAATTGGCATGGTTCTGATAAACCCTTCAGGGTGAGTATTTAAAAGATTAGTTCCTCTTTCAAGTTGGTTGCTCTAGGAAAATGATTCACTATTTGCATGTATATTATACCTCATCAGTGAACATACATGTAAATTTCGGGCACATCACACAATGTACATTGGAATTATTCTTCACTTCCTGTTTGTGTGGCATAATATTTTAATTGAATGAATAAATGCTGTGTGCTGTTTAAGACGTCCAAAAATGCATGCATTATGTATGATATTTAAATTGATCTCTTCAATGGATGAAGAAATTAGAATTAAGAAATTAATACTCAACATAACATTCTACATCTGCTGTTTCTTCATCATTAAACATTTAAAGGCTCTGGCGGAGGAGTTGGTGTTGAATCTATAATGATCTCAGATGTTGAGCTAATTACTGAGTTGCTCAGGAGCTCCTGGTTACTCCAAATGACTGTATAAGACTGTAAAAAGGACATTACTCATAATCACACACTGGTGCTCATGATATTTCTCAATGATTTATAATCACACTCTTGGTGTCACCAGGATGTGTATGGGTTCCCTTTTGAGTCTGGTTCCTTCCTCATACCATCAAAGGGAGATTTTCCTTGCCACAGTCGCCCCACTCTTGCTCACAGAGGATGAATATACATACATTTACATTTAAATATAAGTGAATTTTGTTTTATAGTTCTTACTTTGAAACAATGTTTATTGTTAAAAGCACTATAGAAAAAAAACTGAATTGAATTAAATTTATTCGCATTACTGTAAATGAGTAGGTTTTTTGTCTACTTCTAATTTTTCAAGTTATTTTTAAAATGTGTAATTTTACTTAAGTATGTTTTAAAGTATTATAATTTGCTATATTTTAAATCATAATGTTACGAAGTAAAAAATGCAAATAAAAAAGCAAGGAAAAAGATAGCGCCCTGGAAAGTTAAACTTGGTACATATTAAATGAGCTACTTACTTTTACTAGCTTTTAAGACAAGTAATTGTACTACTCATTTACTTTTATATATTTTAGGAATATTAGTACTTATTCCACCTCTGAAAAGAGGTTCAGGCTTATTGTGTGAATGAATGTAGTTTTATTATGGAATACATTTATACATGGTAAATATATTTTTAATTCGATTGTACTACTTTATCACTCTGCATACTCTGTTTGGGATGATTAAGCAATAAAATGGCTTATATTGTATTACATTGTATGTTTTAAAGATATTGTAACAAACAAACCTTTTAATTAGAGGATGAGATGAGTATGAGAATTAGGTGTTTTTATACTCACTGCCAGAGATGAGGTAACTGCCTTTAGGGTCAGTGGTAAGGCAGGTGACTGCATCTAGATGAGCCACCATGGAGTGAATCACTTTCCCTATAGATAAACAGGTAGGCAGAAAGGAAGTACGGAAAAGAATTGGAATGAGAAGAAAAAAAAAAATTTCTATACTATTTCAGATATTTGATTCCCTTTGAGATAAATCATACATTAAACAAAATTATTTAAAATTCATCTACTGATCTTGCAATTTTAGTCACGTACACAGTATAATTTGATGCCTTCTTTAGTTCATTCCTAATTACTACAACAAAGTCGTATTAATGGTAGCTGCTCGACAAAAATGCAACTGGCAACTTTGACAGCCAATTACATAACCAAAAACATGAACACAAACACACACCTGTCTTGTTGTCCAAGAAGCGGATATTGCGGTTCTCATGAGCAGTGATTGAGATTGGTTGGGATGGATGGCTGACCACACAGTTAATCAGGGGATTGCCTGCAAAGTACAATGAAAACACATATATATTATATGTATGGCTAATAGGGATGGCTCGACACCATAATTCTGGCTTCGGTACAACACCACAATGTAATAACACACAATCAATACAATAAGGGACAACCATCCTCAAAAAAGTTAAGTCAGTTTATATATATATATAGTACACACCTTCTCATTCAAAGAGTTTTCTTTATTTTCATGACTATGAAAATTGTAGAGTCAAACTAAAGGCATCAAAACTATAAATTAACACGTGGAATTATATACATTAAAAAAAAGTGTGAAACAACTGAAAATTTGTCATATTGTAGGTTCTTCAAAGTAGCCACCTTTTGCTTTAATTACTGCTTTGCACACTCTTGGCATTCTTTTGATGAGCTTCAAGAGGTAGTCACCTGAAATGGTTTTCACTTCACAGGTGTGCCCTGTCAGGTTTAATAAGTGTGATTTCTTGCCTTATAAATGGGGTTGGGACCATCAGTTGTGTTGTGCAGAAGTCAGGTGGATACACAGCTGATAGTCCTACTGAATAGACTGTTAGAATTTGTATTATGGCAAGAAAAAAGCAGCTAAGTACAGAAAAACGAGTGGCCATCATAACTTTAAGAAATAAAGGTCAGTCAGTCCGAAAAATTGGGAAAACTTTGAAAGTGTCCCCAAGTGCAGTCACAAAAACCATCAAGCGCTACAAAGAAACTGGCTCACATGCGGACGAGACTTGTTTGGGCTAAAGAACACAAGGAATGGACATTAGACCAGTGGAAATCTGTGCTTTGGTCTGATGAGTCAAAATTTGAGATCTTTGGTTCCAACCACCGTGTCTTTGTGCGACGCAGAAAAGGTGAACGGATGGACTCTACATGCCTGGTTCCCACCGTGAAGCATGGAGGAGGAGGTGTGATTGTATGGGGGTGATTTGCTGGTGACACTGTAGGGGATTTATTCAAAATTGAAGGCATACTGAACCAGCATGGCTACCACAGCATCTTGCAGCGGCATGCTATTCCACCCGTTTTGCGTTTAGTTGGACCATCATTTATTTTTCAACAGGACAATGACCCCAAACACACCTCCAGGCTGTGTAAGGGCTATTTGACAAAGAAGGAGAGTGATGGGGTGCTGCGCCAGATGACCTGGCCTCCACAGTCACCGGACCTGAACCCAATCGAGATGGTTTGGGGTGAGCTGGACCGCAGAGTGAAGGCAAAAGGGCCAACAAGTGCTAAGCATCTCTGGGAACTCCTTCAAGACTGTTGGAAGACCATTTCAGGTGACTACCTCTTGAAGCTCATCAAGAGAATGCCAAGAGTGTGCAAAGCAGTAATCAAAGCAAAAGGTGGCTACTTTGAAGAACCTACAATATGACACATTTTCAGTTGTTTCACACTTTTTTGTTATGTATATAATTCCACATGTGTTAATTCATAGTTTTGATGCCTTCAGTGTGAATCTACAATTTTCATAGTCATGAAAATAAAGAAAACTCTTTGAATAAAAAGGTTTGTCCAAACTTTTGGTCTGTACTGTATATATATATATATATATATATATATATATATATATATATATATATATATATATATATATATATATATAAAAAGAACTGAAGTATTACAATGAAAATATATTCAATTATGTCTGCACAATCCAGTGCACTCTTAGTGCCGGTCCCAAGCCCAGATAAATGGGGAGGGTTGCGTTAGGAAGGGCATCCAGCGTAAAACATGTCTCAGATCAAATACGCGGATCACGAATCAGAAATTCATACCGGATCGGTCGAGGCCTGGGTTACCAACGACCGCCACAGGTATCGTTAACCAACAGGGTACCGGTGGAAATTGGGCTACTGTTGGCCGTAGGAGGAGAAGGAGAGGAGGAAGACGTCTACAGAGACGGCAGGGAAAGGAGAAGTGTTGGAGCGTGGAGGTTTGGGTTGGTACTTTAAATGTTGGTACTATGACGGGTAAAGGGAGAGAGGTAGCTGATATGATGGAGAGAAGAAAGGTAGATATGTTGTGTGTTCAGGAGGCCAAGTGGAAATGGAGTAAGATCAGGAACATTGGATGTGGATTTTAACTGTTCTATCATGATGTGGATGGAAAGAGAAATGGTGTAGGGGTGATTCTGAATAAAGATTACAGTAAGAGTGTAGTGGAGTTGAAGAAAGTTTCTGATAGGGTGATGAACGTGAAGCTGAAAGCTGAAAGTGTGATGATAAATGTCATCAGTGCTTATGCTCCACAAGTGGGTTGTGAGATGGAGGAGAAGGAAAAATTCTGGAGTGAGGGATGTGGCGAAAGCCAAGGAAAAGGCATATGAGGACCTGTATAAGTAGTTGGACACTAATGAAGGAGAAAATGATTTATTGGATTAGCCAGGCAGAGGGACCGAGCTGGGAAGGATGTGCTACAAGTTAGAGCAATAAAGGATGGAGATGGAAATGTGTTGAATAGTGAGGAGAGTGTGTTGAGAAGATGGAGGGAGTATTTGATGAATGAGGGAATTAAGAGAGAGAGAAGGTTGGATGGTGTTGAGATGGTGAAGCAGGAAGTGGATAGGATTAGTAAGGAGGAAGTGAGAGCAGCGATTAAGAGGATGAAAAGTAGAAAGTCATTTGGAACAGATGACATACAGGTAGAAGCATGGAGATGTTTAGGAGAGATGACAGAGTTTTTAACCAAATTGTTTAACAAAATTCTGGAAGGTGGGGGATGCATGAGGAATGGAGGACGAATGTGCTGGTACCAGTTTTTAAGAATAGCGGAGATATGCAGACCTGCAGTAACTACAGGGGAATTAAGTTGATCAGTCACACCATGAAGTTATGGGAAAGAGTAGTGAAAGATAGGCTGAGAGAAGAGGTGACCATCTGTGAGCAACAGTATGGTTTCATGCTGAGGTACCACAGATGCCTAATTTGCTTAGAGAATGTTGATGGAGAAGTATCGAGAAGGTCAGAAGGAGTTGCATTGTGTGTTTGTGGATTTAGAGAAAGCATATGACAGGGTACAGAGAGAGGAGTTGTGGTATTGTAAGAGAAAGTCAGGTGTGTCAGAGAAGTATGTGAGGGTTGTGCAGGACATGTATGAGGACAGTGTGACACCAGTGAAGTGTGCAGTAGGAACGACAGACTGGTTCAAGGTGGAGGTGGGACTGCATCAAAGATCAGCTGAGCCCTTTTCTGTTTGCAGTGATGATGGACAGGTTGACGGATGAGGTCAGGCAGAAGTGTCCATAGACTATGATGTTTGCATGATATTTTGATTTGTGGTGAGAGTAGGGAGCAGGTTGAGAAGAGTCTGGAGAGGTGGAGGTACACGCTGGAAAGAAGGGGAATGAAATTCAGCAGGAGTAAGACAGAGTATGAGAGTGTGTGAATGAGAGGGAGGTAGTGCGGCTGCAGAGAGAAGAGGTGGAGAAGTGAAGAAAAGAATGCAGGCAGGGTGGAGAAGAGTGACAGGAGTGATTTGTGATAGAAGAGTATCTGCAAGAGTGAAAGGGAAAGTTTGTAGGACTGTGGTGAGACCTGCGATGTTGTATGGTTTAGAGACAGTGGCATTGAGTAAAAGACAGGAGGTGGAGTTGGAGGTAGCAGAGCTGAAGATGTTAAGGTTTTCGTTGGGAGTGATGAGGATGGACAGGATTAGAAACAAATTTATTAGAAGGACAGCGCATGTAGGACGTTTTGGGGACAAAGTGAGAGAGGCCCAATTGAGATGGTTTGGACATGTGCAGAGGAGGGACATGGGGTATATCGGTAAGAGAATGCTGAGGATGGAGCCACCAGGAAGGAGGAAATGAGGTGGAGATTTAAGGATGTGGTGAGGGAAGTAGTGGTGAGTAGTTGGTTTAAAAGAGGCAGATGTAGAGGACAGAGTAGTATGGAGATGGATGAACCGATTTGAAATATCATATATACCGGTATTTTTCTAGTACCATTATACAGTACATCCCTAATGGCTAATCTGCAATAAAATGTTAAATGTTATAGCTGGCTTTTCAGGGTATGGGATGATGTATTTTTTTTTAGCCTAATCAAAGTCTAGTTTTTTTAAATATTATAATTTTCTCACATTTAATGGCTGCAACAAGCTTTAAAAACAAATTTGGGACAGGACTATTATTTTAACCACTGTGTAATTCAATTCAGTTTAATTTGTATAGTGCTTATAACAAATGTTATTGTACCAATAACATTGTCACAAAGCAGCTACAGTTACAGAAGTAATAAAAAAAAAAGCAATGAGCCTAACACAGATCCTTGTGTAGCACCAGACTTTACTTCAGTAAGTGTAGAGAACTCACCATTTACATCTACAAACTGATACCAATCAATCAGATAAGACCTGAGCCAGGAGAGAGCCGTTCCCTTCATTCCAACATTTTCTAGTCTATTGAGGAGAGTATTATGATCAATGGTGTAAAAAGTGGATCTAATTTCAAGCAACACAACCATGGAGAAACAGCACTGATCAGAGAGCAGGTCATTTACCACTTTAACCATCACTGTCTCTGTGCTATGATGAGGCCCAAATCCTGACAGATAAGTTTAAAAAATATTTATCTAATCTAAGTAATCCAGTCTAAGTATGATCATAATTGCTGTGCTACAACCTTTTCTAAGATCTTAGACATAAAGGGGAGGTTTAATATTTGCCTATAGTTGGACAGTTGACAAGGTCAAGGCCAGTTTTTTTAACTAAAAACAGGCTGGTTTGATTCTGCAATGATCTGTTTTAAGAAACATAGGTAAAAGATCTAATACACAAGTTGATGACGTGAAAATATTTCATGTGAAAATAAATTAAATATATTTGCTCTTTTAAAAAGGAATAAAAGATTATATTGTTACCTACCGAGTTATTTATTAAATTGTCTGGTTTTAAATTAATAGTATGGAGTGCATTTACATTTGCGGCATTTAGCAGACGCCCCTGTACAGAGTAGTTTTTTTGCCAAACATTTAACCTGTTCTTGTGAATGGCACAGCAAACGTGAATTCTGGAGGTGTTTCTGAGCCCATGCAGTGAATCATTACTCTTTTTAATACAGTGCCACCTGAGGGCCTGAAGATTACGGGCACACAATATAGAATTTCCATTTTTCCCCCCTGTGCTCAGAGATGAATCATTTTCATGATAAATGTACTGTACTAGTGGTGTGCGATATACAGTATATCTTGTGCGATAATGTTGTAATTGTTGTTTTAACAATATGCAAAAATCATATTATCGAGTATATCACTCATTTTCAGTAGTCAAACAAAATGCTGCATAAAGTGTTCACAAGTACACTGGGTGCTGTGTACTACTGTGGTGTAGCGTGACAGATTGTGGTGTTTGACACAAGTTACAATGAGTGAAGAAGATATTCAAACAACAGAAACCTTACAATCCACACAAGAATTAACTCCTAGACATGGATTGTTATCACTAGGCGGTGGTCTTAGAATCATTTAGCAAGAAAGTTTTGTAAGACAGAAAAAAAGCAACAGATGGCAAGACGGTTGAGAGATGGCTTTAAATATGTTAGGCCCAAGATACACGCTGCCTGGGAGAATACACTTCAGTGAAACAACGCGGCCCAAATTGTACAAACGTCACCAAACTCTTGCACATGAGGGGCAAAGGTTTTTGCATTTTGTTCTTATTTGTACTGCACAGTTCACTTTACAACAGAGTAGCGATTATTGTTGTTCTTGCTTGAATGCTTCGGTTTTAAATAATAAATACCCTATACTTCAATATATTGTTTAAATTCATCAGTATTCTATTGACATTATGAAAGAAAGCTAGTATAATGTAAGAGAAAACATGTTTTTATCATATGCATCCTTGTATATACAAATTTTTTCACATATATCTTATATAGTTTATACTTTTAAATTTATCTACCTTCTTTTTTTCTTGATTTATTTTCCCTCATTCTATTCCCTCATGCCGAACTGTCGTAAAAAAGCATTTTACTGCATGTCGTACTCTGTATATATGTGTATGTGACAAATTAAATTTTATTTGATTTAAATTATCTTCTGATTATCGCTATTGACAAAATTCCAGAAAATATTTATTTATTTATTTTTATAATCGTAGATAATGAGATATTTAAAGTCTTTGTGATTTAATGATGAGTAATATTATTCTAAAATTGTTAATAATAATTTGTCAACACACTTTTTTGCAGACTGGTAACCTCTACCATCTTTACTTCTGAGATATTTTGTAAAATATTTTTTTTATACCCAATTATATAACTAACCTGTTGACAATTATCCTAATTAGTCGGAAAATGTTCCACCTGTTTGTTTGTTTTTTTAAATAAACCTGGCTTTTTCTTTCCTTTTGTTGCCGCATCTTTTTGCATGCACAAGCCTAATACACCGTGTCAAGCAAGATATTGAGCAAGCAATGAACACAACGGCATAAAAACTCAGAACTTCTCTGGGCACCAGACACATCAGAGAACCAATCCTTTTTTAGGGACACTGGATACTAAAGTTATTAAGAATAAAAAGAGGTGTAGAACAGAACAGGTAGGCAGCAACATGTAACTGTACTCAAATCACCATAATCATAAATGCATTAGCCGTTTGCAATATCCCTGATCCTAAATTTCGGTTGAATTGTATTAAAAGCTATACAGAGTATAGAAATATAACCAACTGATTTACTTAATATTTCTTACCTTCATTTGTCTGAGCCTCTAGGACCATAATGCTTTGCTCTGTGTTGAGGTCGTAGAGGACTGTCTCACCAGTATCAAAGGACACAACAGCCTGGGACAGGTCTACATTTCCAAATGCAATGGAAGTAGGAGTTCCACGTTCTGCGGTAGAGAAATGTGTTGTTTTTTGAGAGCTTGAGAATAAAAATTCATGTTTACGCTAAAACTAGAATTTGTCTTTCACATATGCTGTATTTATGCACAATGATTATATATACATGAATGTATATTGCTAGATTAATATTTAAAGCTAGTGGCTGTTGGGTATTGCTTATATGAATAGAAGTATACAATGTTTATTTTCTAATAAATACAAAAAAAAAATACTTGTGAAATGCTCTCAGGCTACATTTTAACATCCATATTTAACTGCCATGTACAACCTCAATCCCAGAAATGTAAGATGCCGTGTAAAATGTAAATGAAAACAAAATGCAAATTTGATTTGCAAATCACACAAACACATTTTATTCACAATAGAACAAAAAAACATATCAAATGTTTAGAGTGAGAAATTGAACCATTTAAAGAAAAAAATAAGGGAATTTTGAAATTAATGACAGGCCATGTTTACCACCGTGTAGCATACCCTCATCTTTTAACAACTGTCCATAGACATTTGGGAACTGAGGAGACCATTTGCTGGGAGAGGAACATTTCCCCATTTGTGTCTGAAACTAGATAGATTAGAGCTGCACAAGAGTCCTTTTTTGTCATATGCTGTATTTTGTTTCATGATGCACCAAATGTTTTCAATTGGTGAAAGCTCTAGACTGCAGGCAGACCAGTCCAGAACTCTGACTCTTGTACAACAGACCATGATATTGTAATAGGTGCAGTATGTAGTTTTATCATTGTCTTGCTGAAATATTCAAATCCTTGAGTGAAAAGTGTTTTTCTAAACCTGTACATACCTTTCACCAAATTGATGGTGCTTTTTCCAGATCTGCAAGCTGCCCATTCCATAGACACTAATGCACTCCTACACCAACAAAGATGCAAACCGATAACAATCCAGATGATTCATCTCCTCTTTAGTTTTTAAAAATATTTTTTTAATTTTGTTTCTTCTGACCTCAGAACAGTTTTCCACTTTGCCTTAGTCCATTTTAAATGAGCTTTGGCCCTGAGAAGACAGCTATGTTTCTGGATCATGATCTGATGCAAAGCTTTAACCTGTATTTGTGGCTAGCATGGCTAACCACAGTGATTTCTAGAGGTGTTTCTGAGCCCATGCAATTATTTTCCGTTACAGACACATACCTGTTTTTAATGCAGTGGTGCCTGAAGTCCCAAAGATCGCGAGCATCCAATATAAAATGTTTACCCTTGTTTCTTATGCACAGAGATTTCTCCAGAATCTCAATATGTTGATGCTATTAGGTACTATAGATTATATTTTTACAATGTTATGTGCGGAACATTATTTGGAAATTGGTACACAATTTGTAGAAGCAGTTTTTCATAGATTGGTGAACCTCAACCCTGTGACTCCCTATGCATCTTCACTTCTGAGAGACTCTGACTCTCCAAAATACTGTTTTATTTTTATCCAATCATGTTACAGACCTGTTGACCTGCTTCAATTTACAATTTCTAATGTTTTATTTTTTTCTCCTTAAAATGGTAAATTTTTCGGTTAAAACATTTGATATATGTTCTATGTCCTATTGTGAATAGAATAGGGTTTTGTGAAATATGCTACTCATTGCATTAAGTTTTTACTTACATTTTACACAGCATCCCAAACCTTTTGGAATTGGGGTTGCTTTCAAGCATGGTTTGATTAATTATCAGGGATAACAAACCCACCTTGCTCTTTGTTGAAAATAGTTATGCAGGGTGTGGAGCTCTGAGGATCCCAGATCCTCACAGTGCCATCTGCTGAGCATGAGGCCAGGCGCTTTAAGGTGGATGAATATGCCAAATCCCACACTGCGTCCTCATGTCCTAATAACACAGCACTCTCAACACCTTGGTCTGTTATACACAAGGGGTGGGACACAACACAACAGACACAAACGCATTCAAAATCTAATCCAGACAATAGAATTAGTTTGGTCTGGCAAACACAAATTAGAGGTACTGTAATGGATACAGTACCTTTAATTTGTGTTTGCCAGACCAAACTAAATCTATTCCACTCGTACATTTTTATGCAATATGTATAATTAACAATTACGAACATGAATTCAAAATGTGCAAAAATTCTGCTTTTCTTTGAGTATGTGGATGAATGACTGCCTGAAGGCTGGAACCCTCAGAACATTACAAGATGCTGGAATTCTTTCCTGGTGGTTCTCTGTCAGGCCTTTACTGCAGCTGTCAACAATTCTCTTTTGTTCTTTGCTTATTCTGCCTTTAACAAGTGAAATGTTTTCTAAGTTGGATTTGTGGATTGGTAATTGCAGAACATTCTATTTCTTTGTTTTAAAACAAGTGCTGAGTTGCTTTCAAAGTACGTCTCTAAGTAGACACACACTCTTCATCCACCTGCCATCTGGAAAGTCGTACAGAGCTTTCAGGCACTCACAACCAGACTGTGCAACAGTTTCTTCCCTCAAGCCATCAGGCTCCTCAACACCCAGAACTAAAATGTACCTCCCCTCCACTACTGTGTGTACTGAACTGTAGCAAACTCAAACTCAAGCATACCCTCAAAAACTCAATTCAATTCATATACATCCATGGCTATAGCACCATCCATATAATAGCTGTTTACATGCTGCTTTGCACACATTTTACACTGCCAAATGCTGCTATACAAATGTTTATATGTTTACAAGTACCCTCTTTGTTTACAGTTCTCTTATTTTTGTACACTGTACTGCATAACATATAACCCAGCCATTAGGGAGGCACAAGCCAGTGCATTCTTAGTGCCGGTCCCAAGCCCAGGTAAATGGGGAGGGTTGCATTAGGAAGGGCATCCAGCGTAAAACATGTGCCAAATCAAATATGCGGATCACAAATGAGAATTTCATACCGGATCGGTCGAGGCCCGGGTTAACAACGACCGCCACAGGTATTGTTAGCCGACAGGGTACCGGTGGAAATTGGGCTACTGTTGGCCGAAGGAGGAGAAGGAGAGGAGGAAGACGTCTACAGAGACGGCAGGGAAAGGAGCAGTGTAGGAGAGTGGAGGTTCGGGTTGGTACTTTAAATGTTGGTACTATGACGGGTAAAGGGAGAGAGGTAGCTGATATGATGGAGAGGAGAAAGGTAGATATGCTGTGTGTGAGACCAAGTGGAAAGGGAGTAAGGCCAGGAACATTGGAGGTGGATTTAAACTGTTTTATCATGGTGTGGATGGAAAGAGAAATGGTGTAGGGGTGATTCTGAAGGAAGAGTACAGTAAATAGGGTGATGATCGTGAAGGTGGAAGTTGAAGGGATGATGATAAATGTCATCAGTGCCTATGCTCCACAAGTTGGCTGTGAGATGGAGGAGAAGAAAAGATTCTGGAGTGAATTAGATGAAGTGGTAGATGGTGTACCTAGGAAAGAACGGTTGGTGATTGGGGCAGACTTTAATGGGCATGTAGGTGAAGGGAACAGAGGTGACGAGGAGGTGATGGGTAGGTATGGTTTTAAGGAGAGGAATGTGGAAGGGCAGATGGTGGTAGATTTTGCTAAAAGGATGGAAATGGCAGTGGTGAACACTTATTTTAAGAAGAAGGAGGATCATAGGGTGACGTATAAGAGTGGAGGAAGGTGCACACAGGTGGACTATGTGCTATGCAGGAGATGCAACCTGAAGGAGATTGGCAACTGTAAGGTGTTGGCAGGGGACAGTGTAGCTAGACAGCATCGGATGGTGGTCTGTAGGATGGTTTTGGAGGCGAAGAAGAAGAGGAGGAGAGTGAGGACTGAAAGAAGAATAAGATGGTGGAAACTGAAGGAGGAAGAGTGTAGTGTGAGGTTCAGGGAAGAGGTCAGAGAGAGGCTCAGTGGTGTTAAGGAGGTGTTGGATGATTGGGCAACTACTGCAGGAGTGATGAGGGAGGCAGCTAGAAAAGTACTTGGTGTGACATCTGGAAATAGAAAGGAAGACAAGGAGACGTGGTGGTGGAATGTGGAAGTGCAGGAGAGCATAAGGAGAAAGAGGTTGGCAAAACAGAAGTGGGATAGACAGAGTGATGAGAAAAGTAGGCAGGAGTACAAGGAGATGTGGCAGCAGGTTAAGAGGGATGTGGCGAAAGCCAAGAAAAAGGCATATGAGGAGCTGTATGAGAGGTTGGACACTAAGGAAGGAGAAAAGGATTTATACAGATTGGCCAGGCAGAGGGACCGAGCTGGAAAGGATGTACTGCAAGTTAGAGCAGTAAAGGATTGAGAGGGAAATGTGTTGACTAGTGAGGAGAGTGTGTTGAGAAGGTGGAGGGAGTATTTTGAGCAGCTGATGAATGAGGAAAATCAGAGAGAGAGAAGGTTGGATGATGTGGAGTTGGTGAAGCAGGATGTAGATAGGATTAGTAAGGAGGAAGTGAGAGCAGCGATTAAGAGGATGAAGAGTGGAAAGTCGGTTGGACCAGATGACATACCGGTAGAAGCGTGGAGATGTTTAGGAGAGATGGCAGTGGAGTTTTTGACCAGATTGTTTAACAGGATTTTGGAAGGTGAGAAGATGCCTGAGGAATGGAGAAGAAGTGTGCTGGTACCGATCTTTAAGCATAAAGGAGATGTGCAGACCTGCAGTAACTACAGGGGAATTAAGTTGATCAGTCACACCATGAAGTTATGGGAAAGAGTAGTGGAAGCAGGCTGAGAGAAGAGGTGACCATCTGTGAGCAACAGTATGGTTTCATGCCAAGGAAGAGCACCACAGATGCCTTATTTGCTTTGAGAATGTTGATGGAGAAGTATAGAGAAGGACAGAAGGAATTGCATTGTGTATTTGTGGATTTAGAGAAGGCCTACGACAGGGTGCCAAGAGAGGAGTTGTGGTATTGTATGAGGAAGTCAGGTGTGTCAGAGAAGTATGTGAGGGTGGTGCAGGACATGTATGAGGACAGTGTGACAGCAGTGAAGTGTGCAGTAGGTACGACAGACTGGTTTAGGGTGAAGGTTGGACTGCATCAAGGATCGGCCCTGAGCCCTTTCCTGTTTGCAGTGGTGATGGACAGGTTGACGGACGAGGTCAGACAGGAGTCTCCCTGGACTATGATGGTTTGCGGATGATATTGTGATTTGTTGTGAGAGTAGGGAGCAGGTTGAGAAGAGCCTGGGGAGGTGGAGATATGCGCTGGAGAGAAGTGGAATGAAACTCAGTAGGAGTAAGACAGAATACATGTGTGTGAATGAGAGGGAGGGCAGTGGAGTGGTGCAGTTGCAGGGAGAAGAGGTGGAGAAGGTGGAGGAATTCAGGTACCAGTGCAAAGTAATGGAGAGTGTGTTAAGAGAAGTGAAGAAAAGAGTGCAGGCAGGGTGGAGTGGGTGGAGAAAAGTGACAGGAGTGATTTGTGATAGTAGAGTATCTGCAAAAATGAAAGGGAAAGTTTATAGGACTGTGGTGAGACCTGCGATGTTGTATGGATTAGAGACAGTGGCATTGAGTAAAAGACAGGAGGTGGAGCTGGAGGTAGCAGAGCTGAAGATGTTGAGGTTTTCGTTGGGAGTGACGAGGATGGATAAGATTAGAAATGAGTTTATTAGAGGGACAGCGCATGTAGGATGTTTTGGTGACAAGGTGAGGGAGGCGAGATTGAGATGGTTTGGACATGTGCAGAGGAGGGACATGAATTATATTGGTAGAAGAATGCTGAGGATGGAGCCACCAGGTAGGAGGAAAAGAGGAAGGCCAAGAAGGAGGTTCAAGGATGTGGTGAGGGAAGACATGCAGGTAGTTGGTGTAAAAAAGGCAGATGTAGAGGACAGGGTGGTATGGAGACGGATGATCCGCTGTGGCGACCCCTAATGGGAGCAGCCGAAAGAAGAAGAAGAAGAAGAAGTACTGCATAACATATACAGAATATATACTGGTCAGTGCAATTTTGTGTATCGGTCCTGTTGTGTATTGTCTTTTTTCTTGCACATTACAAGCTAGTGTGATGTAGCTCTGGGTCCTGGAGAAACATTGTCTCATTTCACTGTGTAATGCATCAGCTATATATAGTTAAAATGACAATAAAAACTCCTTGAGCTTGAGAATATATATCACAGATACATTGCAAAGTTCAATATCAGATGTTTTACATTTAGGCATTTTATAGACACCCTAGACAAAGTGACTTACAATTAATCTCAAAGAATCAACAAATCAAATTTTAAACAACTGAGCAGTTCAGAGCTATGGGCCTTCGAAAGCCAGCAGTGGCAGCATGGCATTACTTAGATTTTAGCCCAAACTTTTGAGTTCAATATCTTTAAGACTGAGCCAAAAGTTGTTCTGTTGTCTTGTTTAATTTTTGGCATTTAATGGAATGTTTTATATTGTTTGCGCATATTTGCATGTGCGTACTTTGAGTAGTCCTCTATGTAGGTCTGCTAGTCGTAGTTAGTACTAAATTGTACAAATCACCTGGTAAAGTCTTTTCTTGAGCGTTGGTATTGAGAATTGTGGGCAACAGACTCTAACTGCAAATGCCACACACACACAAAAAAGAGATTTTATTTACTTATCAAGTAAAATAATAAAGAACACACACCAGACCCAGGAATAGTTGAGCAGCCAATTGTCTAAAGAATTTTGTTCCCAGTGAAAAGTCTGCACTTTTAACTGCTATTCATTAATGAACTTCAACTTACTAACTATTGTGGTAGGCAGCTATAATAACAATAACTTTTTTAATTGTTTAAATATTTGTATAACTGGCTATATATTTAAGTAAAGTACAAACTAACAAATGTAAAATGTATTACAAGTGCATATGATTAAAATGTTTGAAAGTGTTAGGAGCTTACTTCTACCTGTCTGTAGCACACATTTGACAAAAACTTATGTCCTATTACTGTACTGACTTACTATTCAAACACATTACCAACATGATGTTTAACCCATAAAACTGATTTAAATTGTAACATTAAAAATAAATAAATAAATAAATACAAAAATTGTAAGATTTAAACATATTATCGTGAGTAATATTTCAGCAAAAAAAAAAAAAAAAAAAAAAAAAAAGCCAAATGAATATTGACACCCAACAATCACATCCATGTGTGTGCCCTTTCCAAACTGTCTCCACAATATTTTAGTATGCTGCAGCATTATTAATCCATTCCATTGGAACAAACATGTTTAGCCAAAACCTTACCCAGTATGACAATGCCTCTTTGCAGAAAGTGAAATCCATAAAGAACTGGTTTGCCAACATGGCTGTGGAAGAATTTAATTTACCTGCCCAGGCCTTTGAGAAAAATTGGCTTTTGAAAGGGATGTTCAACAAGAACATCTTTTCATGATGGTCGGGTGTCCATAAGCCTTTTGTCATATAGTAAACATAGTCTTCTTTTGTATTGTTTTTGTTGTCAGAAAAAAAATCATGTCAAAAACGTCTGCAACCACCCACCAGTGCATAAAATCCCCACCAGTGAAAAAATAAACAATGAAAAACCAAAGTGGAACATTTGTCTTATTCTATTTTGGCATTATAAAATGGTAGTATTAAAATGTTTACAGCTTTGTCGCTGAGACTGATCAAATGTAATGGAGTACTGAAACCAAAATGTGGGTGTATAATGTCTTAAAAAAGCTTTGTATGTAGAATGAGTCCCTAAATGTCAAATTATATATTATATATATATATACATATATATATATATATATATATATATATATATATATATATATATATATATATATATATATATATATTTATTTTATTTTTTACTTTTTTTTAAAGCAATGAGACTACTAGTAGCTAATGAGCTACTACTTTTAAGCAAATCTTGTAATGATTCAAATGTGATTGTAAATGGATTTATACGTCAGTAACCATGCTGGTGACTTGCCATAGTTGTCGTAAGGATCCACATTAAGGTCTGGACTTTTCCAACAACGTATGCTTCCATCCAGACCTCCACTGTAACAGTACTTCCCCTCCTCGCCCATGGCTAGAGAAAGGACTGCTCCACTATACACATATACACATGTATGTACCTTTTATTATAATTCTGAACACCTCAAATTTTATGTGTCTTATTCAAACACTAATCAAACATTATGTATAACCTGATACATACAACACAATCTGACACTCACCTATGTCCTCGGAAAGTGTAAATAGGTTCAAAGTCCAGTGCTGCACCCCTGACATGATAAGAAAAAACAGATAAGTGATCCGCTTAGTTAATAGTGGAGTGAAAGGATTTTAATTTGGCAGGGCGTCTGTGACCTAGACCTTGCAGTTTGTGAATGGAGTCCAGGAGTAGCAGGAGTAGGGGGGGTTGCACCAGGTAATCAACATTAAGTAACCTTAGATCTGCCACATGGAGGCTTGGATTTATTCACACGTTAATATTAGTTATTAAAAGCTTCTTTTTTCACATTTTTATTAACAGCATGATCATAATCGTCTGTATTTTACTTACTGTACAGAACAGAGTTCTATGTGAAATCAGACATTGAGCACCCCCATATAACCACAATGGCATGATTCTCGTTTCATAACACCTCTAAGAAGATTCAACCGTGAGATTGGTAGTTGAATTAGGCTCCTACTATCAAAGCATAGAATCCGACTATTCAGGGTAACCTCTAGTGGGTACTGGATCTCTGTGTGTTTGTCATTGTGTCATGTGTCATTTAAAGAAGGAAATGCTTGCTGAAAAGTCTTGAGAATATACATAGGAAAAGCTAGTTATGCTCTACAAAGCCCCTCGTGTCCTCATTTTTCTACACACAGACCAAGGATTAAACACTGGAGGTAAAAAGATGTGCCCAATGAAGGAACAAAAGAAAAAGAAGATCCAGTTCTACCACAGCCACACAAAATGACATTTTAGTTATAAAAGCAATAGAAGCTAGGGGAAAGCGCTCACTTTTTTGAATGCATTGTCTTGTTCAGGTTCCAGAGCTTTAGTGTTCCATCTTCTGAAGCTGTCAACACCACAGGCTGAGAAGGGTGAAATGTCAGCGATCGAATAGCATCAAAGTGACTCCGGAGTGTGAAGCGTGGATTCCATGTCTTCTTAAAGTCCTCCTGACTGTCCTGATGCTGAGAAAACCAAACAGTGTATTAGAAATCTATACACCCCTGTTAAAATGAACGTTAAGTAAAAAAGAGAAACAGTATAAATTATGTCAGATCATCAATGTCACATAGCAACCAACATAATCCAAATGAAAAACTAAACAGAACAGGTTTCGGCCAGTGGACCAGGGTCAGTCACTACAAAGCCCAATACGCAGAAATTGTGTCTAATAGGTTGTTCCCATAACTTTATCTAGTGCTCTAGTCCAAGTTTCAGATTTTGTCCATTTAAAACTTGTATTCTAAATAGTGCTCTAAACATTGAAATATAAATAATATTCTAACTAAAGTGTATACTAGCAGTTGCTTAATATTGCATGGTAATATAATGGCACACAATCCTGAATTAAGAGAGATAATTGAGACATTGCCACTGGGTAATTAGTTTGTTGAGAATGGCTTATGCCATAACATTAATTACAGGGACAGACAAAAATGTCAATTTCACTAGTCTCTGCTTGAAAATGCCTGTTTTTTTTTTTTTCATTCTAATCATCACTCAATTTTCACAAAGCTCAAGCACATACAACATTTAAAAATGCATTTTTACTTCAAAATAATACATGTACAATAAAACTGCTGAATTATGCAAATACATTCAAATGCAGCTAAATATGCTTAAAATATGTAAGTGTAACTTCAACAAACAAATAGAAACTTACATCAATGGTAAAGTCATTAGCGACAGTAAGGTCAGCCAGCTCGCCAAGATTTATGTCCCCTCCTCCAACTGTATCCAGTATGAAGACATCAGATGAGAAGCCCAGAGTGCATCCTGCTGTAAACAACAAAGAAACATAAAAAAAAAAAAAAGAGAGAGAAATATCTTTGCATCAATTTTAATGGCATAAAATAAGAAGCTCAAAACAGTTTTTTGTGCTTAACAGCAAGAAAAGCTACATGTAACTGCACTCAGAATGCTGCGATTTATTCCCAGACTCCTGCACTATAGAGAATCTATGCTTTCATTGATTTTTAAGAAGGTAACTCTTAAAAGTTACCGAAAATCAAGATGTCAGCTGTAGATCTACCTAATCTACCTACTCACCACATAACTGTAATAAAATATGATCACCTCTGATTTTGGGCTGAATACAGCTCATATTATTATTGTAGGTAGCAAAAAAAAGACTGACCTTCTTGACTGAAAGACTAAAAATGTTTACTAAACCTATTTAAAAATTTGGCCTTTCATTTTCTGCCACCGCAAAAAGTGGAAACACAAATCTTTTATCGTTTTTAAGAGGCACATCTATATTGCTTTATTTTATGTAAATGTACTTTGACCAAACAATTATATAAATTTACAAATGTTGTAAACTTTGTTTACATTAAAAAGCATGAACAATAGCTTTACAAACACTTGGCATCCAGACAGTTAGTTTTCAAATATTCAACTGAAATGCTTTTCCACTCCATCCATTCCCCAACAAAATCCAACAAACAAACAAAAAAGTCCAAAAGCACCACACAACCGAACCCAAACAACCTAAAGTAAATCTGCCCAGAAAAATTGGCCAAAAGAACTGCAAGCATCCTGTTCTCTGACCTATGGACAATTAACTATAATCAATTAATTCTGTTCTATTTTATTTTAAAACACTGGAACTCAAAACCAATTGTTGTAAGGTCACTTCTATTTGTTGGGGAATATTTCTGGGAAAGAAAATTGAAGTATTTTGGAATAAATACATACCACAGTGATTTTGGTCCATTTTTCTCACCAGGTTTGCCCCAGAATGTCATTTGAATATACCATTCATCGTTCAGTAATATTAAAATATCAGTAATATAATTATTGTTTTGTGCACAAACAAAAGGAATATAAACAAAAGATAATGTGTGTGTGTGTGTGTGTGTGTGTGTGTGTGTGTGTGTGTGTGTGTGTGTGTGTGTGTGTGTGTAAAAATAGAAATTATATATATATATATATATATATATATATATATATATATATATATATATATACTGTATATATGAGAGAGAGAGAGAGAGAGAGAGAGAGAGAGAGAGAGAGAGAGAGAGAGAGAGAGAGAGAGAGAGAGAGAGAGAGAGAGAGAGAGAGAGAGAGAGAAGGAGAGATCCTTTTATTTATAGACAACAAACTAGGTAAAAGGCAAAATTCCAAGAATTGCCATTGAATTAGACAGTTCTCTGATCAGCAGATGAACCATTTTTGGATTTAATAGAGGGATTTTGTAAACTAGAGAACTGGAGAGAAGATGCTAACCAACTGCTTCACATCCACAGTCAAACATGGAGGTGAAAGCCAATAAGGTGGCAGTATTAGTGTAGGCCACTATATTGTTCAATACCTAGTATCAAGTCAAGTGTATGATGTTTTGCTCACCGTAATTTCCGGACTATTAAGCGCACCCAAATTTAAACCGCACCCACTGAATTTGACAAAGATTTTTATTTTGAACATAAATAAATATAATATAAAATATATTTTATAAATAATTGAAACTAATGTGTAAAACTAAAACTTTACACAGGCTTTAACGAAAGACAGTGTCTGTAACACAGCTTGTATCTAAACAGTAGCCTACCAAGAAAGTCATTGTTCACTGTCTTCCTCCTTCCTTTCACAACTATTTTTCTCAGGAGTTTTTCTTTTAGCATCGTCGTGCGTTTAAAAATCACAATCGGTGAAGCTTTTCTCCCGATGCTGTGCAGCTCAGAACACAGGTGAAGTGCGTTTTTTCATGCCCGTTTGTTTTCAGCGTGACGAATGATTTGCATTTCCTGTTGACAGTCCGAGTGAGCGGCAGGTCAAACGTCAGAGGAACATCATCCATATTTATGTGGTGCGGCCCGATTCAGTGGGAGCACGATTGATTAAATATAAAGAATTTCATTGGTTCACCTGAACCCGTTCTGCAATTTCATTGGTCTAATGTTATGGGGCTCAGTTTTTTGTCTTGCAGTTGGTGAAACTGGGAAAAACCCAGAAAAAATCCATAAATTAGCCGTTTCATTGTTTAAGCCACGGGGTTCAAAGCGTGGGAAAAAAGTATTTATTTTACCCAAATACATATAATCATATCCCTGAAGATGCTTGTATTTAAATTATTTTCAGGCCAGGCCTGACTGAATCAGACAAAGGTATTGAACACACTTCAGAGATATAAAATAGATAGCATCATATATTAATTTTTTAAAACTTGCACAACTTGGCTTATCTCTTAGATCCTGATTAGAATTTTTGACAGATGTACAAAGGGCCTCGTATCATAGTTTCAATACCTAACTCACGGCCATCTCCTGAAATGCATGCCTCGCCAGCCCCCTCTCCCTCTTCTCCTGAACCCAGAAAGTCAAATTCACTAAGGGCGTCTTCTGAATCATCCTCATCTTCTTCATCCTCAGGGTCTAGGCCTGTGGTCATGGGTTCTCCAAACATCTGGACAAAAATATATAAAATTTATATGTATATAACATGTATAACTATAGAAAAAATTTTATTTTTTCAAGTGGTTTGGAAATTATAAAGTGTAAGGATATGGTGCTATTACAGTCAGGTGCATAACTATTTAGACAGTGACTCAACCTTAATACATTTTCTTCTGTATACCACCTAAACAGATTTTAAATAAAGTTTTCAAGAGGTGTGTGAAGGGGTGTGTAGGCTTCCAGCATTAATTCAAGGGGGTTTACAATTAATATTGATTTAACAAGTATAGATAAAAGAATTACTGTTATTAAAAGCAAATCCTTTGGAGTCAATGACTTCCTGAAGTCTAGATCCCATGAACATCACCAAATTCTGAGCTTCCTTATGTCATTTATTGGGGAGTGAATTGCAGCAAAACTGTGGAAAATGTTCCAGTGCATTATTGAAGTTTGTCTGTGGTAAATGACAATCTCACTATAAAGCATTCTTGGTGTGTGTGTGTGTGTGTGTATATACTAAAAAAGTATGTAACAAACTGTTCATATAGACAATTCTAAAGATTCTGCTGTTTTGACCCTGTGAAACTAGAGGTGCAAATACATGGGTGTAATCCCTAAATAAATAATGAAATATTTATGTTAAACAAACTGAATGAAAGTCTACACTTTTAAATATTGTTTATTTTCAAATCCGATTTGGTGATGTAAAAATTATGAATATTGTGTGACTGTCCAAATACTTATAGGCCCGACTATGTTATCTTGGTGTGTGTTCGTTCACTTTACTTCTAACCTTGCCTCTGGATTTCTTATTTTTATGTGGTCCATCAATGCAATCTGTGGTTAATCCCTGGAAATCATCATCTTCATCACTGTCATCTTCATCATCACAGCTACGCAGGAAAGGAATTTTATCCAGTACTGACCTGCCACTGTGCTCGGAAGAACCTTCCTTGCCAGCATTTCTGCAATGTACACAACAAAGACAAGATGTACACAATTGGCATTTCTGCACAGGAAGAATAATATTATCTGTTAATACAAAAAGAAAGATTGTAGGAATCCTGTGACCATCAACTTTGTATCCTTGGTATCTTCCAGTTATTTTTGTGGTCATCATAGACAAGAAATTATCTGTAGAAAAGTCTTTCAAAAACTACAGTCCAGGCTTATACTGGATCTAGGAAATTGTCTTTGAAGGCAAACATGTAGATAATTTACCATGCAGATGTTATGATATATTTTCTTTCGCTCACCTTTTGATCTGCTCCTCTATCTGTCGTACAAGTAGAGAACCACCTCCATCATGGGCCTTTGGTTCTGGAGAAGGATCATGTTGCAGAGGTCCATTTACCTCTGGGCTACAGCCACCCAACAGAGACTTGACTCGTTTAGAGCGCATGTTTAGTATTGTGTCAGAATAACCCACCTCCTCCAGGTACCTGCAGAACACATTTACATGCTTAGCTGCTCAAACAAATAACCTGCATTTCCTTTTAGTGTCACTTAAAGAAAATGTACTAACTTGCGCAACAACTGACGGCCCTCCTTCCATGCCATTTGATTGGTTGTCTCATTGTCAAATTCCTCTTGACCATTGGGAACTGCAAAGCAAGAATGTCATTGTCAATCAAGTTATGTGAGTAAGTAAGAGAGAAAAATAATAATCAATAGTAGAGTGCAACACTTGAGATCTATTGAAATCTAGAGAGAGAGTGAGTGAGAGAGTTATGGAAAGAATGTGTGTGTGTAGGTTTTGTGTGTAGAGAACTTTTACTTGGGTCACTCTTAGTCTCTGGTTTCTTCTCTGGACTCTGATCAGTGCCAGTCTTCAATTTCTGATATTTGACCCTGAGGATAAAAATAAATAAATAAATAAATAAATAAATAAATAAATTATATATATATATATGGAAATGGAACCTATTAATAAACTCAATGCTTCATCACAAATACTAATGTAAATGCAAAAATATTAAACATTACACACTTTATCAATTACTAACTACCTAAAAACTCTCTTTAAACAAAACTTGTACTTTTGCAGAACTGTTAGCAAATATTAATTTTAATAACTGATAATTAATATTTAATAATATTTGCAGTTAATATAACCGTCATCCTAATATTTCTTATAGCTCTTGACCTTTAGACTAGCGCTGAAACAATTCCACAAGTAACTCGAGTAATTTGAGTACAAAAAAATCATCTGAATATTGAAGGAATGATGTGTCTGTTAGTATGTATCATATAATAGGGTAGAACTAGATAATAAACTGGCATTGATCAGATTGACAGCAACCCCAAAATAAGAAAACAATCTTTAATCTGTTTAAGCTTTCGCACTGAAAGTGCAATAAAAACATAAGTGAAGTCTTATCCTTTTATGCACCTGTCTACGTAACATTAACATGAGCTCACCTTTCTTGTTTAAGGGCATATTCTAGCATTTTGATCCGCCTCACCAGATCTTGCTTCATGCTCTCCTGCCCTTTCCTCTCTCCTTGCAGAAATGCCACCTGTGCCTGATATCAGGTAAAATATAAAAGAAACAGTATATGAATATATCGAGGTTTGAGATCCTTATTCAACCCAAAACTGCACGTTTATTCATGACATCCTTTTTTTAAATAGGTATAAAAAAATTAATAAAAAAAAACAGCAAAAATAAATTTTAATCACTAAATATTTGTTTTACTGATGAAGTCTCAAATCAGGTGCCAAAATACACCATGATGCACACATCCGGTAATTAAAACCGTCCCTGTGGAAACAAAAGTTCCATTTGGTGTCCTGATGATTTACGTAACTTAAAACACCATAATAACTTTAAAACATTCACAAGAATATTTTGTCTTCATGCTCTGTGTTGAATATGGTTTCACTAATAATAAACATAAAGCATCCAAATTTTGCTCATGTTGATTAGAGTATTAATTAACTTAAGGTACATTTAGAACAGATAAAAATGTGTGATTAAGTTGTAATTAATCGTGAGCTATCTCATGACAATCAAGCGATTATTCGTGATTAAATATTTTTGTTAAATAATATGTTAAAATGAAAACAGGGCTCCTTATTTTGAGTATTATCGTTATACTTATTATCACTGATTCTTTTTTCAAGTACCAGGAACTCTTCATGCATCACCTGATTGAGGAGGCATGTATCAGAACTTGCTGGACATGGGTTGTAACTAGACTTCAATCCAATAAAGCCTAATTTAGTGTGAGGCATTTGGAAATGCATCATCTGTGAAGATAAGTTGTGTGCACAGGGTGGGGCCATTGATTGTTCAACTCTAGGGACAAAAGCATGGGCTAACGTTAGTGGTTAGTCCTTGCCTCACCACTCACCATTTAGATGTTACACTATAATACCGGAATTCTCCTGTTGTGTGGAAATGCAAGACACTCAAACTGAGGAAAGATTATCTAGTTGCTGGTCCCATAGATTATGACCAACTAGGTCACACAGACTTCAGGATTTGTATGAATTATTATAAAATTCTTTTTTTTTTAATATGTGAAGGTTTAGTCTAACAGTTTAATTAAACCTTAAGAAATATGTATGTCTTAAACCTCTATTGTTTTTTAGTATGTGAGATTTTGCAAGTCACCATGATGTTCATCCAAGCCCAGATATCATGTAAAAAAAAAAAAAAAAAAAAAAAAAAATACTTTAAAGCAGGACTTTCACAGAGCAAGAATAAAGTTCTTGACATGGCAGCAAAAATTTGGGCAATTAACACAGTGGAGATTTGACGGAGACTCAGAAGCTCCAATCAGGATGGCAGGTGGGCTTGACAAAGGGTCATTTAAAGTCACAAATTGTGATTGCAAAAATAAGATAAATTGTACAAGATATACCTTTGATTCGTCCCACGGTGGGAACATTTCCTGCCACCTCAAGCTCCTAAAACCATTGGATATGACCAGATAAAATTTGTAGTATGATACTATCAAATAAACAGTGCACACCATCTACAGATACACTGTGCAATGTCCTAGGAACATTTGTACATGCAATGTACACATCCCATATATTATAAATTTTCATTTTATATATTATTACATACATACACATATACTGGCCATTTTGCACATATTCCAACATTTTATTTCTGTTTCCAAATACATAAATTCTTACTGTTATTTGATTAACTTCAACAGTTTCAGTACATTTTCATTGCCAACAGACTATTATTGTTGTACAAATATTTACATATTTAACTGCACTTGTTATTTGCACAATGCAAATATTTGCTAAACTGCATTTCTTTGCTGTGTACCTGCACTATGTAATGAGCATAACTAAAGAAGTAACTTGATGTCTATTTAGGCTGTTTTTGGCTGCAAAGCCACAAACTGTCTGTACATTACTTAAGTTCAACTCCAATTTACTATAGCAGTGTGTCCAAATATTTATGAAAGTGTCTGTACAAAAATTATATTATTGTCTATACCAGGGGTGTCCAAACTACGGCCCGCGGGCCGGTCAGTTTTTTTTGGCCCGCAGCAAATTCTGAAAATATAATTGAATATGGCCCGCACATGGCGCTTGAGCTCAACTCTGTTGCACTTCTCAGTTTCAACACTAGATGGAGCCAGTCACAGAAAAGGTGCTTCTCCACTAAACAAAATTAAGCAAAGAAAAATATTTACCACGAGTCACCAGAAATGGCAGCACCGAAGAAACGCAAGATAGCAAGTGAGTGTAGAAGATTTCAAACACGGTGGGAAAATTAATATTTCTTTAAAGAAATCAACGGAAAGTGTGTCTGTTTGATTTGCAATGAAGATGTTTCCGTGATGAAAGAGTATAATGTCCGTCGGCACTATGAGACCAAGCATCAGAGCTACGCATCGTACACAGGTGCCGAACGAGCACAGAAATTCAAGCAAGCTCAACAACAGTTTTTTTTTCGTGCTAACAAAATACAGGAAAACGCCACAGCAGCAAGCTATGAAGTCGCACAACTTATTGGCCAGCATGGCAAACCGTTCTCAGACGGTGATTTCATAAAGCAGTGCCTCATCAAAGTCACAGAAGTAATGTGCCCGGAAAAAGTGCAGGATTTCAACAACGTGAGCTTATCCAGAAATACAGTGGTGCGGAGACTCGAGGACTTGTCAGCTAACCTGAAACTTCAGCTGAGAGAGAAAGCTTGTGCTTTTGATTTTTACTCGATAGCATGCGATGAGAGCACAGACACCACAGACACCGCACAGCTTTTAATTTTTTTGCGGGGAGTCGATGATAATTTTTGCTGTACGGAGGAGCTGCTTGATATGATGAGCCTAAAAGGCACAACGACGGGTGGAAATATTTTTGCTCTGTGGAGTAACAACGGATGGAGCTCCGGCCATGACGGGTGAGCGCAAAGGAATGGCATCCATGGTGTGCGTCAAAGTAAAAGAGAGCGGAGGTGAGGCTGTTAGGATGCACTGTATAATCCACCAAGAAGCACTGTGTGCCAAGACTGTCCAGCTGGGCGATGTGATGAACACTGTTGTAAAAACTGTCAACATAATTCGAGCTAGAGGACTGTACCACAGGGAATTTCAAGCTTTCTTATCTGACGTGGATGCTGAATACGGGGATGTACTCTACCACTCTGATGTGCGCTGGCTCAGCCGCGGCTCTTTGCTGCAGCGGTTTTATTCGCTGAGATCAGAAATCGACAAGTTTTTGAAAGAGAAGGGCCGACCTCTTCATAAACTGAGTGACCCTCTGTGGCTGGCAGACCTGGCATTTTTAGTTGATCTCACTCATCATCTGAATACACTGAACAAGAACCTACAAGGCAAAGAACAGCTGGTGTCACACCTGTATGCGCACATAGCCTTCTGTGTAAAGCTCCGCCTGTTTGAGACACAACTACGAAGCTTTAATGCTGCACACTTCCCTGCGCTGTCTGAAATCAAGTCTGCTTTTCCAAAGGCAGACCTTTCTGCTAAAAAGGAGAAATATGCTTCTGTAATTACATCTCTCGTGACAGAATTCAACCAGCGTTTTCAAGATTTTTCTGTCATTGAAAAACAAATCAAGCTGTTCTCGACCCCCTTCCTGGTGGATGCAGAAGAAGTGGAGGAGAGTCTGCAGTTAGAACTGATTGAAATGCAATGTGATGATTCTCTGAAGAGTCAACATCAGCTTCTTTCCCTCCCTGACTTTTATCAGAGTTTGGATCATGCCAAGTTTCCTCTGATGAGACGCCACGCAAAAAGAATGATGAGCCTGTTCGGCTCAACATACATATGTGAACAAACATTTTCTCTGTTAAATCAGAACAAAAGCAGACTGAGATCCAGAATGACTGATAGCCATATCTGTGAAGTATTTCGTGTCTCAACCACCAAACTTTCTCCTGACATCCCAGCCATCCTTCAATCCAAAGGACAGCATCACTGCTCCCACTGAGAGCAATGTTCTTCACATTATAGGTGAGTTAGAAATACACACAGTAATCATGTGTCAATATGTCACCTCTTGTGTGTGGCCCGGGCCTTTGCTTATTTTTCTGTATTTGGCCCTCACCAAAAAAACTTTGGACACCCCTGACTCTATACATTAAAGATATTTGTGTTTGAGCAAAAAGTGTGTCAGAAAAAGTTATCAGAAATACTGGGGCCCCACAGGGGACAGTGCTCCCTTTCTCCTCACTGTCTACACCACCACAGACTTCAACTACCAGGCAGAGTCTTGCCATCTTCAGTGGGATGTACCAGCTCCAAGACAAAGCAGCTGGTTATGGACCTGAGAAAGAAGACGGCACCTGTGACTCCTGTCTTCATTCAAGGCGTCGGTGTGGAGTTGGTGGAGGATTACAAATACCTGGGGGTTTACATAGACAATAAACTAGAATAGACTAAGAACACTGAGGTACTCTACACAGGGATCAAGAGTGCGACTAAAATGGATTGCCACCATATATATTTACGTTATGACTGTAAAGTCTGCATGTTATGACTTTTTTGTCACTGTTCTGTGAGGAATGGCTTATCACATAATTTGCATAATTCACCTTTCCGCATTATGCAAGGCCAGCAATGTTGTTAGGGAGGTAATGGACTCTCTGACGATAAGTGTCTAAAAGAAGGATGCTGTCCAAAGAACATTTCATCTTGGATGATCCTCCCAGCTACTACATAAACACTGGCCAGTCTGAGGAATACATTCAGTGACAGACTCATACAACCATGATGCACCACTGAGCGCCACGAGATCAGGTGATCCCCGACTTACGATGGAGACGCATTCCGATGACCGAGTCGAGACATGGCCTACCCTACCCTGGAGTCTTAAAGGATGGTGATGAGTATAATAATTTAACAAATTGCGTTGCATAATTTTGCAAAACAGAGCAATTTAAGATACCATATCTTTATAAACTATAGAGTATATATGAATGTAGCAGCAAGCGCGTGGACGAGCACCGGTTTGCGAGTGGAGGGCGAAGCATATCCTGCAGCAGATGCATGGCAACTGATTATCTGCTTTCTTATGTATTCTACTCAAGCTCGAAACACATTTAGGGACCACAATAAAAAATTAACAATCGAGAACTTGGGCAATGTCTGCTGTGTGATTACATGGCATCGAGTCTGAACCAGTTTAAAATGTTAGCTAGCAAGCTTTTTCAAAATAGTTGAAAAGCAAGGAGCCAATGCTATATTGGTGCTAAAAAATGTGTCAACATTTTAAACAGTACCAACAACCGTATGATAAATCTATGATGAAAACAAAAGGTCAATCGCCAGACTGTTATTAACACCGGAATTGTTGTATGACAATGAGGAATAAATTAGATTTTAACTTGGGATATGGTAAATATTGTACAGTAAGCAAAAAAATAACCTGCACCAGTGCTGGTTACTTATAAACTAAAAAGCTGATGCCTTTAAATGTTGACACTAACATTTTAAAAGTTGAATTGAAAAAAGTCCAATTGAATCCGTTTTACTGTCCGTGCCCTGCATATGTAAACTTTCAGAAATTAATGGTTACTGTTCATGTTTATAATTATTTCTTTTAACATTCGTGTTTTGCTGCTACTTCCCTTCAAATCAAGGTCAATGCATTTAGACTCTACATTTTAGATCACCATACAGGTTTTCTATTCAGGTTCAAGTCAGGGGACTGGGATAGACATCGCAGATTTTAGATTTTGTTGTCAGTAAACTATTTTTGTGTTGGGTTTGATGTATGTTTTGGAACATTGTCCTGCTTGGAAAATCCAACCATGGCCAATTTAAAGCTTTCTGGCAGAGGCAGTCAGGTATATACCGTAATTTCCGGATTATTAGGCGCACCCAAATATAAGCCGCACCCACTGAATTTTACAAAGATTTTATGTTGAACATAAATAAGTCTACACTGAAACTAATGAACTGTACACAGGCTTTAATGAAAGACAGTGTCTGTTACACGGTGTAACGGGTGAAATATGTTGTGGCTCCTTTAAAAGCAGAGCGGCATTTTGGGAATAGCCTGCCGCCGCATTTTTCCGCTATTACTGCATGTGTGCAGGACCGAGGAATATGTCCTTATTATTTTCTGATGCTGAAGTTTCTTTGACTAACCCGTAAAGCTGTTGCTAAGAAAAATAAAAAAAAGCACGAGTTTTGGAAACCTGTCTGTGCTTATATGATTTCTGTTGCAGCTGGAGTTAGCGAGCTATCCCATGACCCAGACTCAACGCGTTACAACGGCTTGTATCTAAACAGTAGCCTCCCAAGAAAGTAATTGTTCACTGTCTTCCTCCTTCCTTTCACAACTATTTCTCGATAGTTTATCTTTTGTCATCGTTGTGCGTTTAAAAATTACCATCAGTGGAAGTTTTCTCCAGATGCCGTGCAGCTCAGAACACAGGTGAAGTGCGTCTTTTCGTTTCCGTTTGAAAATTTAATTGGTCTAATGTTATGTCGCTTAGTTTTCTGGCTTGAAGTTTGTGAAACTGGGAAAAAAACAGGAAAAATTCATAAATAAGCAGCTTTGTTGTTTAAGCCGTGGGGTTTAAAGAGTGGGAAAAAAGTAGTGGCTTATAGTCCGGAAAATACAGTATTTAATATCTGCTGATAGAGCCCATAATTACAGTGAGGAAAATAAGTATTTGAACAACCTGCTATTTTGCAAGTTCTCCCACTTAGAAATCATGGAGGGGTCTGAAATTGTCATCGTAGGTGCATGTCCACTGTGAGAGACATAATCTAAAAAAAAATCCAGAAATCACAATGTATGATTTTTTTTACTATTTATTTGTATGATACAGCTGCAAATAAGTATTTGAACACCTGAGAAAGTCAATGTTAATATTTGGTACAGGAGCCTTTGTTTGCAATTACAGAGGTCAAACGTTTCCTGTAGTTTTTCACCAGGTTTGCACACACTGCAAGAGGGATTTTGGCCCACTTCTCCACACAGATCTTCTCTAGGTCAGTCATGTTTCTGGCTTGTCGCTGAGAAACACGGAGTTTGCGCTCCGTCCAAAGATTTTTTTATTGGGTTTAGGTCTGGAGACTGGCTAGGCCACGCCAGAACCTTGATATGCTTCTTACAGAGCCACTCCTTGGTTATCCTGGCTGTGTGCTTCGGGTCATTGTCATGTTGGAAGACCCAGCCTCAACCCATCTTCAATGCTCTAACTGAGGGAAGGAGGTTGTTCCCCAAAATCTCCCAACACATGGCCCCGGTCATCCTCTCCTTAATACAGTGCAGTCGCCCTGTCCCATGTGCAGAAAAACACCCCCAAAGCATGATGCTACCACCCCCATGCTTCACAGTAGGGATGGTGTTCTTGGGATGGTAATCATCATTCTTCTTCCTCCAAATACGTTTAGTGGAATTATGACCCAAAAGTTATATTTTGGTCTCATCTGACCACATGACTTTCTCCCATGACTCCTCTGGATCATCCAAATGGTCATTGGCAAACTTAAGACGTGCCTGGACATGTGCTGGTTTAAGCAGGGGAACCTTCCGTGCCATGCATGATTTCAAACCATGACGTCTTAGTGTATTACCAACAGTAACCTTGGAAACAGTGGTCCCAGCTCTTTTCAGGTCATTGACCAGCTCCTCCCGTGTAGTTCTGGGCTGATTTCTCACCTTTTTCAGGATCATTGAGACCCCACGAGGTGAGATCTTGCATGGAGCCCCAGTCCGAGGGAGATTGACAGTCATGTTTAGCTTCTTCCATTTTCTAATGATTGCTCCAACAGTGGACTTTTTTTCACCAAGCTGCTTGGCAATTTCCCCGTAGCCCTTTCCAGCCTTGTGGAGGTGTACAATTTTGTCTCTATTGTCTTTGGACAGCTCTTTGGTCTTGGCCATGTTAGTAGTTGGATTCTTACTGATTGTATGGGGTGGGCAGGTGTCTTTATGCAGCTAACGACCTCAAACAGGTGCATCTAATTTAGGATAATAAATGTAGTGGAGGTGGACATTTTAAAGGCAGACTAACAGGTCTTTAAGGGTCAGAATTCTAGCTGATAGACAGGTGTTCAAATACTTATTTGCAGCTGTATCATACAAATAAATAGTTTAAAAATCATACATTGTGATTTCTGGATTTTTTTTTTTTAGATTATGTCTCTCACAGTGGACATGCACCTACGATGACAATTTCAGACCCCTCCATGATTTCTAGGTGGGAGAACTTGCAAAATAGCAGGGTTCAAATACTTATTTTCCTCACTGTATATCCAAACACATATCCAGGTCCCCTACAAAAATAAAAAATAAAAAAACAGCCCAAAATATTTAAAGAGCCACCACCATTTTTAAGCATAGGCATGAGGTTTTATTCCATATGGCTACCCTTTTTGTGTGCACCAAACCCACCTCTGGTATTTATTGGCAAAAAGCTCAATATAATCTGACCACAGAACCCGATCCCATTTGAAGTTCCAGTAGAGTCTGGCAAATTGAAGATGCTTGAGTTTGTTCTTAGCAGAGAGCAGAGCCTGATGTATGTGACATCAGTTTATAGTTTTAGAGACTTTACACCCCCACAATACAACTAACTTCTACAATCCAGAAAGTCAACTCCAGGGAGAGTTCATATTGTTCCAAACTTCAAGTCATTGTGGTCTTGGGAACAATTAATGCTACTTATTTTTGTTGTTTTACCCAGATCTGTGCCCTGGCTTGAACTGTGCCTTCTTTCTCCGACTTCTGCTGGCAGGCAGTTCCATTGACTTTAATGACTTGGTTTCTGATACGACAAAAATAATCCTCTTCCTCTTTTTCTTTTGGCTTCTCCCATTAGGGGTCGCCACAGCGGATCATCCGTCTCCATACCCCACTGTCCTCTACATCTGCCTCTTTCATACCAACTACCTGCAGGTCTTCCCTCACCATATCCCTCCACGGCTTTTGCAGTGTGGTTGTAAAGATTTGTGCTCTATTGAGCCAAACATTGGATTCACTTCAGTTTGCCTACCAGCCTGGCATTGGAGTGGAAGATGCTGTCATATTCCTTCTTATTAGGGTTTTTTTCACACCTGGAAAAGGCTTGTAACACAGTAAGAGTAATGATTTTTTTTACTTTTCTAGGGCTTTTGACATCAAACCTGCGCTTCTGAGGAATAAGCTGGTAGACATGGGAGTAGATCATCATCTATCCACCTGGATACTGGATTACCTAACAAACCGGCCACAGTATGTAAGGACTGGTGACTGTGAGTCTGGCATGGTGGTATGCAACACCGGAGCCCCACAGGGAATGGTCCTGACTCCGTTCCTCTTCAACGTCTACACTGCAGACTGTCACAGAAGTTCTCTGATGACTCTGCCATCTTCGGCCTGATTACGGATGATGATGACAGGGAGTACAGAGGACTGATCCTTACATGCTCCTGTGGTTCCAATGACCACTGTTCCTGCCCCTCCCCCCTTCGTGGATCTTCCCACTTTATCCAGGCCTGCCTCTGGATAGTGTTCTCTTCGATTGGAGGCCACTCTGTGCAACTTGGGACGTTTCTCAATAACGCCTTGGGTGGTTCCATGAAATTCCAGAGTAAGAACGGGTGCTTTGAGGATGGATTTGGACTGTAGTTAATGTCAACAGTCTGCTACATTGACTCAGGACTTCTTTTCGCTTCTGATCATCATCACTGCACCCCGCAACATCGTATATCTGCTATAAATGGACATTCGGTGCAACCCAGATGAGGATGGGTTCCCTCTTAAGTCTGGTTCCTCTCAAAGTTTCTTCCTTATGTCGTCTCGGGGAGTTTTTCTTCGCCACAGTCGCCACCGGCTGCTCATCAGGGACAAACTTACTTATAAAGAACATGTTCACTTTTACTCACCACTGGGGAACCTGCCTCCAAATAAATGCAAAGAAGACCAAAGAACTGGTGGTGGATTTCCGCTGACACAAACAAACTTCACTATTAGCAGTGAACATTCAGGGAAAGGACATTGAGAGAGTGGACTCTTATAAATACCTGGGTGTTCATCTGAACAGGACAGATACGCTGTCTCCTTTGAGCTCGCAGCATTCTTGAGAACTCCTCTCATCCCGCCCATAGACTGTTTTCTCTCCTGCCCTCCGGCAGGCGTTTCCGGTGCCTCCGGACCAGGACCAGCCGACTAAAGAACAGCTTTTTTTCTAGAGCTGTCTCTATAGTGAACTGCCACTCACTGATACACTACCACATTCCCCCCCACACCTCACACTTCGTTATTTCGCTAATGGACTGTCTACTCAAAAAACTTATGCTCACCGGGACACTGATCATTTCTCACCCCACACTTTGTAATTGCACGGACTGTTTACACAAACCTTTGCTCATTTGCACACTGCTCTTCTTTGTATTGCACCATTAACTTAATACCATTGTATATATACCGTTCTCTGTTCATAGTAATAGCAATATATTATGTTTACCGTTCACATCCTTCTGTAAATCTCTGTGTATAGTAATAGGCATCTTTAAATCATGTTCACAGTACATATATATACAGTGTGTATATATATATATATATATATATATATATATATATATATATATATATTCATCTGTATACTATTGTTCATAGTACATATATATATTTATATTCTTTAAAGATTTATATCTTTAATTATATTTATAGTACATATATATTCATCTGTATATTATGTTCTTAGTACATATATATTCATCTGTATACTACATTTATAGTACATATACATCTTTAAATTACTGTTTATAGTCTATATTACCATTCTATTTAACTATTTAACTATGTAAATCATGTAAAAACTGTATATCCTGCACTTGCTGTTATTGCACTCTGGTTAGACCCAAACTGCATTTCGTTGCCTTGTACTTGTACATGTGTAATAACAATAAAGTTGAATCTAATCTAATCTAATCTAATAATACTGAGGCAATTTATAAGAAAGGACAGCGCAGATTCTTTCTGCTGAGGAGACTAAGGTCTTTTGGAGTGCAGGGAAAGCTACTGAAGACCTTTTTTGACTCTGTGCATCTCTACTGCAGACAGAAAGAGACTGGACAAGTTGATCAGGAAGGCCAGCTCAGTCCTGGGGATTCCCCTGGACACTGTACAGGAGGTGGGAGAAAGGAGGATGGTAGCTAAACTATCATCATTGCTGGAGAACGACTCTCTGTGAGAAATTTCCCTACTGTGGGAGGAATAAAGTATATCTTAGCTTATCATTCATCCACGAGGCACAGTATGGTACTGAAGTAGGGTGAAGGGGTCTGGGGGGCAGTTGGAATTCCAATTCATTCCAAATATGTTTAATAGGGTTGAGGTTGGAGCTCTATAGCAGGCCACTTAAGATGTCCCACTCCAGCCCATGTAAACCATATATTTATGAAGCTCACTTTGCACACAACACTGTCATAATGGAACATCCTATACAATTGCTAAAATATGGTTTCCGTTATCAGGGTTTATAAAGTGTAGATTGATATGGAAAATACTTATTTTAGCATCAGGCTACATCATTTAACACATCTGAAGGTCAAATATTGCACATGTGGTAGACAGCTATTTTTACTTAAGAGTCAAATATCTTATCATTCAATACAAAAAAAGTAAAGTCAGGGTTTAAAGGTTTTTGTTGTTTCTTATTGTGATTTTGTAATAAATATTCCCTTCATTCTTCAATATTAGCTTTAGTGTTTTAATACAATTAATTGTGTGATAGCTGTGTTGATATCCTAAAAACTTAAACCACTTCAAAATCTGGAAATTTCAATTTCAATAAAAGAACTGCAGTGGTTTAAGGTGATTTGCATAAAAGCACAAATGAATGTGAATAGAATTGAGTCTTAGCTGAATTGAGGTTTGCATGTTGTTATAAGTCGCTCATGGGCTTCTGTCTCATCCAGGATGCAGCTTTTCCACATCACTCTCAATGTTCCCAGAATAAACTCTGGATTAACTGAACACTGACAGGATAAAGTGATTACATTAAGCTTAATGAAAATATCGTGTAAAATGTCATGTAACCACTAGATATGAAATACCAAAATAATTTGAATAGTAGTGACAAGGTGGATATCCATCGCTAACGTGAGCGAGCGTATGATTACATTTACAATCGGAATTATTCAGATTGAACAAACCAAAAGTATTTGAAGAAAAAACCCTATTTTTACTCTGCCCAAATAAAAATCCCTTAGAAATTTCCAGACACCAATAGAAGATTGCAGAAAATGTAAGTTACCCTAAGTTCATCTTTCTCGGCTTCCCATCGGTATTTTTCCGACTGGAAACGGCCCCACTCAAACTGGATAAAATGTAAAATCCCGGGCAGCGACAGTCCGACTGCCTCCCCGTCCTGCTGCTCGCGTGGATGGAAGCATGCAGGCATCGCCCCGGCTGCGCTCGCTGTAGCAGACACGGTCGGCCCGTTCGGATTTCGACCAGTACCACTGGCCACATGGTTCTGATTTGCTCCACCGCCAACTCCACTGGGTATGTCTGCGTCCATTATAGTGTACAAGTTGTCCCCAGTGCGAATGGGTAGAAAGATCAAAGGAAAACAAAGGGCAGAGAGACCCCGTCACTAACATTAGTCCAAAGCCGTCTTCATTCTTTCCTAAACTGTGGCTTTGCGAAATAGTGATCCTCGTCATGTTCCTCTATTGCGTCCGAGAAGAATCCGATGTAGTCCATACGCGTGTAATGATCAACACTTGGGAACGCGTGTGAAAGAGGGATTTTTAAATCGTTTTAAACTGTTATGTTGAACGTGAACTCCTTTAAAAAGCACGTTGCCCTTCGAGATGGTTAGCGCTGTTTTTTATATATGATATTTAGGGAAAACGATGGGATGATACTGTAATAACATAATATTTTGTAAGATTGTTATTATTGTTGTTCAATCTGCTATCGCCCTCTGCAAACTTTTCGTTGTTGTTATTATTGCTATTTTGTTCTTGTTTAAATGTCAGTAATGTAAGTGCAACAGTAAAACATTTTTATAAAATAAGTGCCAGAGGGAACCAGAGGAGTGGGTGGAACCTTCCCAGGGAGTAGGGAATAATAGACCGCAGCTTTGACAGCGTATCGAGCTACTTCCTGCCAAATTGTGATATCCGCTGAGATTCCCTGCTTATCAACAAACGGATACAATTCAGTGCAGTTTTTTTAATTATAGACATTTAATACACAAGTGTACAATTGTGTTAACCACAAAAATGTGTAACGAGTAATGATTTATCGATCTTAGCTGAGTTCCTGCATGCGTCCTTTTCTTTTAAAATGTAATAAGGGCTGAAGAATAAGGAAACCAATTATTCATTTGGAGCATGTTGATGTTTTATCCTGCCTGAATGTTGTAAATGTACAGCATATGCAACGTTATTTAGCATCCTATTAAAATTGAAACGAAGCACATGGGCTAGATATTGAAAAGGACATTTACTGAATTGTTGTCATATCTAAACATTTCCGTTATTTAACTTAACGAATGTATACGGCATTGCGAAATGTTTCCCTGTCAGTTTAATAGATTTTTAGTAAAGTTCGTGTAATGTATCCCAGAATTCTACAAAAAAAAGACCATACTCTTATTTGCCCTCCTGTTTTTGCCAGGCCTGTTTATTGGGTACGTTGATGAAAAATACTCACATTACATTGCGAGCAGTTGTGAAACTTATGTCTTTCAAGCTCGTCTTTGCCCTCTGGTAAGTTATTTACTTTTATTTACATTATTACAAAAATCCGCAAAAATGTTTTCACAATGTTGCGTCAGGAACTTTCCTTTTTATCAGCACTTGACCAACTTGGTCTGTGTTTCTAATGAAATGCTATGTAATACTATGTCTGTTGTTCCTTAATCATTTTAGGCATAAAGCTAGTTTGCTCACTGACATTAATTTTGTGATGTTTTGGTATAAAATTATACTGTATATGCATGTGTTATATGTACATCTTTATACATACATCAGGTTTTGCAATTACTAGATAATTAATGTTAAATTAATATTGCATTTTTATAAATAATTTTGTGCAAAGCTTTTGGTATGTTGTATTTTTTATTATACTGATTATCTTTAAAAGCAATAATATGGCTTGTTTATTTTTTTCCAGTGACTTGGGGTGAAAGTAAAGGGAAGCAAGTTCTACCTCACTGTGATCACTGAGGATGTTTTTGTGGGCCTATGACATTTTGAACTTCTCCTCAATATTTTGCTGCCTAAAGCAACCCTATTACTGAGTATGACACGAGGTGGTGTCCTGATTCAGTAATTGCACTCACTGTTGCAAGCACTATCTTTGACCATTCCAATTTTGTCGAGCTTCTCTTCCTGCAAGGCTCTTTTGTTATCTTCATCCATTATAGTGTACAAGCTGTCAATATGCTAACATATTACTAGTCCTAAAAAAATAATAAACAAAAGTAACTGCTTTGTGAATGTAGGCATTAGAACAGTAGCTATGACAAAAACCTAATCATCAGATTATTATTATTATTATTTGCTAGAAAATATACATGCATTGAGAAAATATACATAAAATTATGCGGATCAGTTTGTGCCAGGCCCTGCTAACAGGAGCCATCTTGCTGAACCTGGTGATCCTGTATTATGTATCCCAAGCCCAGCAACGGATGATGGAGAAACGACGCACACCTGGGAAAGGCTTTAAAAATGCCAACAAATCAGTGTTGGGCTTGGGAAGTTCAGGAAGCATAGTGGTGAGAGGTAAGACAGGAGACAACAAGGTAGCAGGCATAAAGGGTTGTATGCAAAAAAATCATGTGACTGTTATCCTGCGAGAATTTGAACACTTTGAGAACTATGTAGGAGATGTGGCCCAGTCCTTTCTGCAGCACATGCCAGAGCTCTGTTTCCTGGTAGTCACAGACACCCTGCCTTACCCTCCTCTGACACTGCCTGCAGATGCTCGTTTAATTGTGCTGTCCCCAAGTCCAGAAAAGCCCCCTCAGACACATCGTCCAGAAAACTATGTGCAATCTGAATTTGTGCTGCTTCTGCCCGATGGTGTTGATTTACAGCATTGGCAGCAAGTTGAGACGCTTGTTCAAGAGTTGAAAGCAGAGGGAAATGGCCCGGTGCGCCTGGTTGCAGCTCCAGTGCTGGCACGTGCTGCTGTCCAGTGCCTGCACTTACAAGTGAACCTCAAGAAGTGGACAGCTACATACTCCTTTGGACCATCTGGGAGTGGTGGCAGTATGTGCACTGCTTTGTATGGTGATGCTGTAGTTCTTATTCGAACTAAAGACCTTTTCAACCTGTCAGTCCCACTTGCACGGCCACTAATGTCTGCACTGTTTATTCAGACTGCACTCAGAGGCTGGAAGATTAAGCTTCTGGAGGGTTCTTCTTTCACTGCGAGCCACAGGCCCCTCTTCAGTTCTTCACACAACCAGTGGAAGGCAGACTATCATCTCAAGGAGGCTACCAACCAATTAATGAGAAGCTTTGGCCTTAAGCACTTGGTATGGCCTGATGGGAGGGACCATTGGTTTGGCTGCAGCAAAGAGACACCACGATGTTTTGGTACAGTGCATGATGATACACCGGAGTACCTCTATTTGGAGCGATGGACTCCACCCTGCTGTTTGCGTGCCCTAAGGGAAACAACTAAGCATGTTGTCAATATTCTGGAGAGTTCTGGTGTGCGCTACTGGTTAGAAGGGGGTAGTCTTTTAGGAGCAGCCAGACATCAAGACATTATACCTTGGGACTATGATGTTGATTTGGGTATTTATTTGGAAGATGTGCCCAATTGTGAATACCTTAAGAACTTGGATTCAGGGTCACTGGTGGATGCCAATGGTTATGTATGGGAGAGGGCAGTAGAGGGAGACTTCTACCGTATTCAGTACAGTGAGGCCAATCACCTGCATGTGGATCTATGGCCTTTCTATTCTCGGAATGGAGTGATGACCAAGGACACATGGACTGAGCACAAGCAGGATGTGGAGTTTCCTGAGCACTTCCTGCAGCCACTGGTGCCCATGCAGTTTGCTGGTATCACTGCTTATGGACCAAACAACCACCGTGCCTTCCTGGAGCTCAAGTTTGGGGAGGGGGTAATTGAGAACCCTCAGTATCCTAATCCTATTAAAAAGAGTTTGTCTAGTTAGTAGGATGTGAGTATAAACTTATAAAGTCCATTTAAAAAGTATTGGAATAACAGTTTTTTGCTTTCAATATATATTATTAGAATTTCAGCTTTAATGTCATTATGTTTATGTCTCGTGGCGGACAACCCAATTCTCAAGTTTGAAAAAGTATTGGAACAAATACTATTAAAATAATTCATTCTTAATATTTGGTTGCATATCCCTGGCGTGTACAAACTGCATCAGCATCAAGATTACTTATTTCTCCACATGTTCTGGTTTGGTAGAGGTTCATTTTCCTTCCAGTAATTTTTTGCCTCACCTGTGTTTCATTTTGGATTCCAAATTGACCTTCCAATTCTTATTGCTGATGAGTGGATTGCATTTTAGCCTTCATAATTTTGCTTTTAAAATCTTATTTGAACAGTGGATTTTGATACTTTTCACTGACAGTTGGTCTATATGTGCTGCTTTTTTAATTTTATGACCCTTCTTTGTCTTTTACTGGTGCACTAGTGGTTTTCAGTTTCCATATTGATAGATTTTTTGCTCTTTTCTCAGCTTTCTAGTGGCTTGATTGGCTGTCATAGAAACTTTCTGATTTTCATATTTTATTCTTAACAACAAATGCAGTCTTCATAGGTGAACTAACGGGCTAATAGGCTTACATATTTAAATACATACACTTTTAAAACAATCAGTCTAACAGGGCACACCTGGGTAACAATAAACCACTGTCTGTTATGCGTAACAATGTATTTTGTTTAGGGCTGCTGCCATCAATTATTTTAGTAATTTAATATTCTAATTATTATTCCATCAATTGATTGGGTAATTGGATAAGAAGCACTATTACTGTTTTCTCCCTGTTGCTGCATTTTTTTCATTATGCAGCGTCTTTTGTGTTACCCCTACAGAGCGATCCAGAGTTTAGCCGGTAGTGCTGCGGTAATAATGGTCCATGGGCCACACATTGCTCCGTTTGCAGTTAAATGGACTAAAAGCCTCTAAAGGAGTAAATGGACTAAAATAAATTATTTGCCTCACTGAATTTTTGTAATCGAATTACTCGAGTTACTCAAGGAATCGTTTCAGCCCTAATTTTGTTTACTTGAAAAATGTGTGGGTTCAATCTAAAGGTGTCGGTTGTTAATGCCTCTAGATGCAAGCATCAAGAGATGATAGCTGGAATTCTTATGTCAACCCATCTTGTTTTTTTCCAAAGTTGAACATCTCTGTTTAAGTCAATATCTGCAAATATGTGCAATGCATGTTAGTCATCAATGCTTTCAATCAAACAGTACACGTTTGTCCTAAAACACATTGGGTTAAATTGATTGTGAACATTTAAATTATGTAAACAAAAAAGTAACTAAAAAGCAAACTGCATGTAATTCCTTGTTTACCTTATCAAGCTCGAGTCCCATTTTTTTACATTTAATTTCCTCAATAATGGCTCAGAGTTGCTGGGAGGGTTAGCGAGTGGATAATGTCTACCTCAGAAGTATTTGCTTGCATTTGTTTTCATAAGAGAGGGTTTTTTTTGGTGTTGTTTATTTATTTTTGTTTTTGTTTTGTTTTTTCATTTTCCCAATTGCACAAATTTTGGGTCTTCTGTATGTTTTTTGAGATTGATTAGGGATTGGAAGATCTTGTTCAAACCTGTCAGTACTTTTTAATATTATTGCAGTCAAAGAAAAAACAAGCTAAAATCTAGCTACATACAGTACAAGTCAAAAGTTCAGACACACCTTCTCCTTCAACATTGTACATTAATACTGAAGACATCCAAAATATGAAATGATATGTATGGAATTATGCAGTAAACAAAAAAGAGTTAAACAACCCAGAATGTGTTCTATTTTAGATTGTCCAAAGTAGCTTAATTTAACTTTTTGACAGCTTGGCAAACTTATGGCATTCTCAAATCAGACTTACAAGGTAGTCACCTGGAATGGTTTTCAGTTCACATGTATGCCATGTCAAGAGTAGATTTGTGGCATTTCAAAGGTTGAGTACAGAGTCAATAGCCATGCTAGTGCTACTACAACTACTGTACACTCATTTAAGTGAAAGTATAGGCAGTCCATCATTACTTTAATAAATGAAGGTCAAGCAATCCAAAAAATCTCAAGAATTTATAATGTATTCCCCAAGTGCAGTCTCTAAAAAAACATCAAATGCTCTTCTGAGGAACATCCCAGGAAAGCTACCTCAGAGGCTGAGTTTATTAGAATTACCAGCCTTAGAAATAGATTTCCATAAAAGCTACACGGAAATGAAATAGCAGATATATTTCAACATCCACTGGATTGAGTCAGGCTTTATAGTTGAATTGCACCAAAGACACTATTACTTAAGAAGTACAACAACCAGAAATGACATGCTCGGGCCAAGAAACACAAGGAATGTTATTAGATCAATGGAAAACCTTGTACTTTTTTCTGATGAGTTGAGATTTTTGTGTCTAATCGCCTGGCAGTTCCTAAATGTGTCATTCCCAGTGTAAAGCTTGGCGGAGGAGGTGTGGTAGGGTGCATTGCTGGTGACACTGTTAGTGATTTAGTCAACATTGAGGGCACACTTGTCCAACATGGCTACCGCAGCATTTTGCAGTGATTTGTTTTTCAACAGGACAATGAGCCCAAACACACCTATTTGTTCAAAAAGGATAGTGATTGAATTCTGATTGATGACTTGGCCTTCACAATCACTCAATATAAATCCAGCTGAAATGTTTGGGATGAGTTGGACTGGAGGATAAAAGAAAAGCAGCCAACAAGTACTTAACACCTTGGGGAACTTCTCAAGGTTCCATTTCAAATGACTACCTTATGAGGATGAGTGAGAGAAAGTGGAAGGTTGCTACTTTAAAGGGTTGAAAATATAAAACATATTCTGGGTTATTTAACACATTTTAATATACTATATAATTCCAAATATATTGTATTTGTATGTGTATAATTTAAAAATTAATATAATTAAATTTGATATTCTTTCATGTTTTGACGTCTTTAGTATTAATGTACAATGTTAAAAATATATATATATTTTAGAAAAAACATGGAAGCAGATGGTGTGTCCAAACTTGCTTGGAGTATTGTACTGTAATTGTAATTGTTAATTAACATTAACAAATCACACCAACTCAGACAAACCATGCATATATTCACATTTACTTAAAAAGGAGTAGGTAACTGTTGTTATTAAAATGTAAAGGTCAATTGACAGTCTTAACCCATTTTCTAGATCAACTGCTAATGGTTTAATTTGTTCCTAAGAGGAAAATGAAACAGATTGTACTCCAAATGTCCAATTAAATGCAGTAAATTTAAATTAACTTTAAAACACAAATTAAAAAAAACCCATTTTTTTTATATTTTTAGGTTGTATTTGGTATAGGTCACATTTCTTTACTTTTTATATTATTTTTGTCCTAACAGACACCAGGTTAGATACTCTGTGAACATTTATATGTGTAAACAGAAATGTGTAAAATATCATTTATATTATAAAATGCATGTAATTTGTTTACAGAATCAAGTTAGATGTCATAGTCGATTTTCAGAATTTTTTTCCAAAAAGGCTACTTCATGAGGCTTTACAAAGTTAATAATGTCTGCTCATACGAGAAGTATGTGTTTGTATATATTTCCTTTTTTTCAGTGTGAAGGGGTCTAAAACTATTTAAAACAAGGTGTTAGACCAGAGGTTCGCACTAAATGTGAAAATGGGAGTTTGAGTATTTGCAAATCTTTCTAGGAGATGCATTCAATCTAGCCACATTTAAATGAATGAATGTACATGCTATTCTCATTTTTCAACAACTTTTTTCAACAGTGTGTAGGAAGTCAAAAACAGAAATGGACCTCAGCTAGCATTCTGTCTCAAATACAAATCATTTTTCATATTATTGTTTTGAAAATCTATCATTTAGCCTTCAAACCCACCATAATGTTTTGCCCACCTGGATTTTCTAGATTATTCATTACTTTTGCAGGTAAGGTCATAGTTTCTATTTGATATGCAGCAGAAGGCATCATGATGCTGCAGAAATGTTTTCAAAGAAAACAGCTTTTAGCCCAATAAACATCAGTGTGCATGAAACTGAATATCTAACAGTTCAACTTGAAGAATAAAAGGAATTGGGATGTTTTGGGCCTGATAATTGTAAGAATAACGGATGTAGCATTTTGATCATCCAGATGTCTTTCATTAAATGTGTAAATAATGCCTCAACTGAATCATGCATCAAGTACAAACAAGGCTTCACAGTGATGCATTCGCCACCATGTGGACAATTATTCTATAACAATATACAGTGCCCTCCACAATTATTGGCACCCCTGTTTAAGATGTGGTCGTGGACTTCTAAAAATTCTCCTTTTTTTTTTAAAACAACATAGAACCCAAATGCAAAAAAAGAGAAAAATCCAACCTTTCATTTAAGTACATTACTTTGGTGGTAAAAAAAAAAATCACACATTTAGAAAAAAAAAACAAACTTGAAATCATGTGTGCCACAATTATTGGCACCCCTGATGTTAATACTTTGTACAACCTCCTTTTGCCAACAAGACAGCACTTAATCTCCTCCTATAACATTTCACAAGATTGGAGAACACAGAGAGAGGGATTTTTGACCATTCTTCTTTGCACAATCTTTCTAGATCATCCAGTGTCCTGGGTCCTCTCTTATGCACTCTTCTCTTTAGCTCGCCCCACAGGTTTTCGATTGGGTTGAGGTCTGGGGACTGAGATGGCCATGGGAGGACCTTGAGTTTGTGACTGCTGAACCACTTTTGTGTAGATTTTGCCACATGTTTTGGATCATTATCCTGCTGAAAGACCCAATGACGACCCATCTTCAGCTTTCTGGCAGAGGCCATCAGGTTTTTATTTAAAATATCCTGGTACTTCAAAGCGTTCATAATGCCATGCACCCTAACAAGGTTCCCAGGGCCTTTGGAAGAGAAACAGGCCCACAGCATCACAGATCCTCCACCATACTTCACGGTGGGCATGAGGTGCTTTTCGGCATACTCATCTTTTGTTTTACGCCAGACCCACTTAGAGTGTTTGTTGCCAAAAAGCTCAATCTTAGTCTCATCTGACCAAAGCACATGATCCCAGTTGAAGTCCCAGTACCGCTTAGCAAACTCCAGACGTTTACGTTTGTGAGTGTTAGTGAGAAAAGGCTTTTTCCTTGCATGCCTCCCAAACAGCTTGTTGGCATGTAGAGAGCGTCTGATGGTTGTTTTGGAGACTCTGTGACCCCAAGATGCCACTCTTTGATGCAATTCTGTGACGGTGAGCTTGGGAAATTTTTTTACTTCTCTTACCATCCTCCTCACTGTGCGTTGTGGCAAGGTAAACTTGGGACCTCTTCCAGCCTTGTTTGTCACTGTTCCAGTTGTTTTAAACTTCTTAATGATTCCTCTGACTGTAGATACCAGCAAGTTAAGGCGAGTGGCTATTTTCTTGTAGCCATTGCCTGACTTATGAAGGTCGACACACATCTGCCTTACTTGAATGGTGTGTTCTCTTGTCTTTGCCATGTTGACAAATGGGTAAGAGAATTAGGCTTCTGTGTCACGTCATATTTATACCCCAGGGAAACAGGAAATCATGAATTACTAATTAAAAGTCCCTAGATACCCTGACCAACCTTAGCAACTACAGAAAAATATATAAAAAAAAAAAAAACTATTAAATTTTTCAGAGGAATTGTTAGGGGTGCCAATAATTGTGGCACAAATGATTTCAAGTTTTTTTTTTTCTTCTAAATGTGTGATTTTTTTACCACCAAAGTAATGTACTTAAATGAAAGGTTGGATTTTTCTCTTTTTTTGCATTTGGGTTCTATGTTGTTTTAAAAAAAAGGAGAATTTTTAGAAGTCCACGACCACATCTTAAACAGGGGTGCCAATAATTGTGGAGGGCACTGTATAATACTTAATATTCTTGATACTTTATATTTCAAAAAATATCCTCCAATATACTCTAATATCTCCAACACTTGACAGACTGGAGATGTGTTACTAAAAATAAACCGCTGGAGAAACATTTTGGAACTCAATTAGATTATATGCAACAGGTCAGTAACACAATTGCATATAAAAATAAATAAAATGTTCTGTGGTTGAACTTTCAATTATTTTTGGAAACCACGAATGCCACATCCTCCAGTCTAAAGAGGAGAGGGGCCATATGGCTTGTTATTAGTCCAAAAGCCTGCATCTCTGATGGTATGGGAGATCATTAGTGCCTTTAGAATGAGCAGCTTTCGCATGTGAAAAGGAACTATCAATGTTGAATGGTAAATCAGCCTTGCATATTTTAGCAAGACAATGCTAAACCACGTATGCATCGATTACAAGAGCATGGCTTCATAGTAGAGGAGTGACATGAAAACATTTGGAGCATCATGAAATGAGAAGTATGACAAGAAAGACTCAGGAGTGTTGAGCAGGTTGGATCCTGTATCAGACACACATGAGACAACATTCCTCTCCCAAACCTTTTGAAACTGGTCTTCTCAGCTCCCAGATGTATACAAACTGTTGGTAAAAGAATAGTGGATGCTGCACAGTGGGTAAACTTGGCTGTGCTTTTTTGAGACATGTTAAAGCAAAGTCAGAAATTATAAAACTGTCTTTTTGGTTATGATATGGCATTTTTGCAAAAAAGGTTCATAAATGTTTCAAAATTAACCCTTTCTGTAATGCTTTGATATACCAGAAGAATATATTTAAAATAAAGCAATCCAAGTGTAAATGATGTGCAGATGCTCATTTTTAAATGAAAAGTTTAACAAAACTATTGCATTAATAGTCATTTCAGGAATTAAAGCCATTTTTTTATATAAATTCTGCATTTTCCAGGTGCAAAAGTATTGAATAAATAAAGATAATTATAATTAAAGCTGAAATGAATTTAAGAATAATTTGTATTTTCTTGAATGTTTTGTACATTTTGAATACAAACATTGGTAGAATTCTCAGACTGTAGGGAAAAGAATCTAGATAAACAAATTAGCACAAATTTTTTAAATGATATAAAGAACAAAAATTAAGTTGTTACAGTTCATGATTACAAGGTGGCACATTCACAAAACCTCTTGGGTGAATTTACTGTATGGTCTTATTTTTATGGTGATACACCCTCACGTCCTGTTTTTCTTTTTGCAGTTGTCAGTGCATTACAGAAGTTTTGACTACCAAAACATAAGTGTTGACTATCAAAATAGATTGAAATAGAAAAGTGTGCAAAATGTGGAGAAGAACTTGAAATGGCAGTTAAGTATATACATTTTTACATGCTATTGTAAGTGTGTTGCATAACCTCAGCTCATGGTCCAGTAGGTGTCTACCATGTTTTGTACCTGTGCTGAAGTACAGCCTCACTTTCAGTTTAGCAGCTGTCATAGTTTTTAACCCATTATGGGCAAACCACTTATTTATTAATATTTTATTGATAATATCATTTTACTTAATCCGACAATCAGCCCAATTTACTAATGATAAGATGTGTTGGAGCAATAGGGAAAATAAATGTTCAAAGTTTATGAGCAAAAATATCCAAATTAGGCCCAAATATATGGTAGAAGTTGAGAGCATTTGATTTTCATTTGATGTGGATGGCACCAGCCCCTTCTGTAGAAGTGGACACCCCTGCTTTCGAGCCGGTAACATGGAGGGACTACATAAATATACTGTAGCTATACAATCAAAGCTGAATGGAAAACGAAACCCGTAAATTAAAACTGACTGTCTGCACAGTCTTGGGCTGCTTTCTAGATGGTTCTGAGGTGGTGGTGGTGGTAAAGTGGACACTCAGTAAACTAACAGAAATTCCATTATAGAAAATAAAGAGTATACACTTCATATCCTACTGCTTAAACAGTAGAGCTGCGTTAGCGTAAGACAATTAGTTGTACAGAAATGGGACAGGAGGTCATTTGTATCAATTCCAATCACATTGAACAAAAGGTCACCACTGTGCTAGGATACTAATGTGTGCTAAATCAATTTTACAGTATCTCACAAAAGTGAGTACACCCCTCAGATTTCAGAAACCATTTTATTATGCGTTCTCAACGGACAATACTATAGAAATTAAACTTGGATATAGTCAACCTGCAGCTTGTATAGCAGAATAGATTTACTGTCCTCTAAAAATAACTCAACATACAGCCATTATTGTCTTTTAAGCTGGCAACAACACTGAGTACACCCTAAGTGATACTGTAACAGCTGCACTTTGCTTAACCATGCAAAGCCACATGTCCTATTCATTATGTTCATGTATTTGTCTGCTTGACAGGACCATACAAATTTGTGTATCTTGTATTTGAGCAGTTAAAATTTGATGCTTTCTGTACCATTCTCGCATACTGACCACTGGATGTTCAACATGGCAACATGGCAAAGAACTTTCTGAGTATTTGAGAAATGTAATTGTTTCTTTCCACAAAGATGCCGAGGCTATAAGAAGATCGGTAACACTCTGAAACTGAGTTACAGTACAATTACCAGGGTCATACAGAGGTTTTCCATAATGGGTTTCACTCAGAACAGGCCTCACTAGGGTCAATCAAAGAAATTAAGTCCTCATGCTGGGTGTCAGGTGCAGAAGCTGCTTTAAAAACAGACGCATGAGTGCTGTAGCATTGCTTTAGAGGTTGCAGAAGCAGAAGGTCTGCTTGTCCATGTTCAGACCATAAGCCACACACTGCAACAAGTTGGTTTGCATCACCGTCGCTCCAGAAAGAGCCTCTTCTGAAGCTGGCTCACACGAAAAGCCCACAAACAGTTTGCTAAAAACAACCTGTCTAAGAGCATGAATTACTGGAACCATATCCTGTGGTCTAAAGATAAACTTATTTGACTCAGATGTTGTCCAGCTTATGTGGTGACGCCCTGGTGAGGAGAACTAAGAAAATTGTGTCTTGCCTACAGTCAAGCATGGTGGTGGTAGCATTATGGTCTGGGGCTGCATGAGTGCTGCTGGTACTGGGCACTTCAGTTTATTGAGGGAAACATGGATTCCAATATGTACTGAGACATTTTGACAGTTTTGACACGTCCACTTGGGGTGTTCTCACTTTTGTTGCCAGCAATATGACGAAAACGAGTTATTTTCAGAGGACAGTAAATCTGTACTGCTCTACAAGCTAATGTACTGTAAAATATATAAAAGTATCAGTTCTGTAGTATTGTCCCTTGATAAGATATAATAAAATGCTTGCTGAAATGTGAGGGTGTACTCACTTTTGTGAGATACTTTAAATCTTAGAATTAATTCATAACAAATATGTACTGCCTATTTCTTTATTTTTCTCTTATTCACTGTATACAATATTATATCTCCCTATACTGTAATTGCAGTCAATTTAATGTTTGTGTGTGTGTGTGTGTGTGTGTGTGTGTGTGTGTGTGTGTGTGAAATGATTTAGACACAATATTTCTTGTTGTGTCTAAATTTTGTCAAAAATGTTTTGACAAAAATCCAATTATTAAAATACGGATTTTCATTTATATTAATAATCATCATTTCATGAAAAACCGTTAAGTGCAATACTTAAACGAAAAACTAAAACGGTGACATGACAGCATATTTTGACAAAAAAAATTAATAAATAAATATAGGATCATTATTGTTAAAATATAAATTTTCTAATTCATAAAGCTAATTTCATAAAAATCTGTTAAAAGGTGTAATAAGTGAAAGCAAAAAGATGACATGACAAAGCATATTTTAGTTTTACAATTTAAAAAACATTGTTAAGTAGTTGAGTGTAGTTAGGAATACTTATAAAAAGTAATACATATTTATAGTTTTGTTTTTTCTGGTTTGCACAGAATTATTATGGACATTTAATTTTTATGGAGATTATTTTTTGCTGAGAATTTTTTAAATGCAAAGGGACTGTTCAATTTAATGTCAGCATGTTTTCAAGTCAGTTCTGTGGAAAACAATGTACAAATACAAATACAGACTATGTGAAGCACATGAGGATTCATAACAATATCCCTAACTTTGATTTTTAATTGTTGTATCCAAACCTGCATATTTAAAAAAAAAAGTATAGGTGATTATGTCATGGAAATAAAATGTCCATCATTAAAGACTTGTTAAAGCAATTGATTTATCATTTATACAAATAATGTAATAAATTACATTGTTTTACTATTAAGTTTCATTTTGTACAAATGTTCTGTAAGTCAGAATCTGATTTGGGGAATATTTTGAGTTTCTTTCTGTTATGACCACTGCCCGTTAAATAGCTTAAATGTAATGTTATTTAGGTTTTTCATAAGAAAGTTTTTCCAAAGTTTAATAAAAAAAAGAGACGTTTTGAAACATCATTTAAAGCTGCTTTAGTTCTGTTACATTTTTAAGTCTCAATTTCAAAGGATACATTTATACACTGTAGTAAAACATGATGTTTTATAGTAAGCCTGCTAGCGGCATTTAATGAAATCACAAGGTTTAGAAATAAATACATATAAAAACCAAGAGGAAAATGTTCTTTTCACTAGCAGTCAATTACTTAATTGCCTACATAATAGCATAGCATATTTGTATTGTACAGTAAACATACATCTGAAAAAATTTAAACAATTCTCAGAAATGTACTTTAAATGTAGAAACAGCATTGTTGCTGTATTTGCAAAAACAGTAGCCAACTGTAAACATGGCCAACACTAAAGCACTGTTAGTTTTATAGTAACTTCTAGGCAATTTTTTTTTTTCTCCTGGCAAAAACTTTTTTTAATAGGACAATTTTCAACAGTGGTATGCATTTCACATTTATCCCTCTATGCTGTTTACACTGCCACTGTAATTTCACTAAACTCTGCCTGCTAATACAGTGGAACCCAGTTATGTTGATGTCCTAGGGGGTCGCCAAAAAGCATCGAGGTAACCGATGATCGAGATAAACAGAAATCAAAATGGCGGCAATATATTAACGTGCTTGAAATTTCTTTATGTACATGATGTGCGTTAATAAATGAGAATGTGCATGCACGTGTTTTTGAAGGGTTTTTTACACAACAGCGTTGCTGCGATTTGTTTGATGAAGGCACGCTATAAAAACACATACAGTACATGTTTATCTGTCAGGAATCCACCTGCCACGCCCCCTTTGGCCCCCTTCAGCGTAGCAGGTGCTTTCTCGGCCGCTTTCTCTGAAGCTCCGCTTCAATCGCGCACATATGGTGCTGGTTTATCATCATCACCAGCTCCTATTTAAACTTCCACACTCTCACTGGCCGTTATTGTTGGTATATGTTGGTTCACGGCGGTCGTTGTTATCGCGCATGCGTATCCCGGTACGTGCCTTTCCACCGGCACTCTCTCAACGGCTACGCTTTTCATCCCAAAGCGCACCGCGGATTCCCCCCCCCGATCCCGGTTCATTCTATGATTTTGCTGGTCATTACACGTTTGGCGCCGCCAATCGCGGCTTTCGCCTCCCGTTCATCGCATAACATTTAACCACAAAAGGCATATGTGCACTAACTAACAGCAGAGATTCACCAGTATACAATACAACACCTGTAGCAGCTGTAAGCCTTGATTTTTCCGACATTTCCGCGAGTTCTTCTGCGGCTGCACCGAGATAACCGACGTTAAATGGCAAATTTTTCCCCCCTTGTGCTCAAGATATTAGGGTTCGGCGACATAAAAAAAGACATAACTGATAAAAAATGCTTAGAAAAAGCGAGAATTTGGCGGTTCCACTTCAAAAACGTCGACTTAATAGGGTTGTCGAGGTATCCGAGGTCGAGATAAGCGGATTCCACTGTACATACAAATCTTTATAGACGGTTTTATATAAATGTAATGCGCGAAGTGTTCCGCTCCAACCTCCACTTCACTACATTTATTATCCTAAATTAGATGCACTGTTTGAGGTCGTTAGCTGCATAAAGACACCTGTCCACCCCATACAATCAGTAAGAATCCAACTACTAACATGGCCAAGACCAAAGAGCTGTCCAAAGACACTAGAGACAAAATTGTACACCTCCACAAGGCTGGAAAGGGCTACGGGGAAATTGCCAAACAGCTTGGTGAAAAAAGGTCCACTGTTGGAGCAATCATTAGAAAATGGAAGAAGCTAAACATGACTGTCAATCTCCCTCGGACTGGGGCTCCATGCAAGATCTCACCTCGTGGGGTCTTAATGATCCTAAGGAAAGTGAGAAATCAGACCAGAACTACACGGGAGGAGCTGGTCAATGACCTGAAAAGAGCTGGGACCACCGTTTCCAAGGTTACTGTTGGTAATACACTAAGACGTCATGGTTTGAAATCATGCATGGCACGGAAGGTTCCCCTGCTTAAACCAGCACATGTCCAGGCACATCTTAAGTTTGCCAATGACCATTTGGATGATCCAGAGGAGACATGGGAGAAAGTCATGTGGTCCAAAATAGAACTTTTGGTCATAATTCCACTAAACGTGTTTGGAGGAAGAAGAATGATGAGTACCATCCCAAGAACACTATCCCTACTGTGAAGCATTGTATTAAGGAGAGGATGACCGGGGCCATGTATTGCGAGATTTTGGGGAACAACCTCCTTTCCTCAGTTAGAGCATTGAAGATGGGTCCAGCATGACAATGACCCGAAGCACACAGCCAGGATAACCAAGGAGTGGCTCTGTAAGAAGCATATCAAGGTTCTGGCATGGCCTAGCCAGTCTCCAGACCTAAACCCAATAGAGAATCTTTGGAGGGAGCTCAAACTCCGTGTTACTCAGTGACAGGCCAGAAACCTGACTGATCTAGAGATCTGTGTGGAGAAGTGGGCCAAAATCCCTCCTGCAGTGTGTGCAAACCTGGTGAAAAACTACAGGAAACGTTTGACCTCTGTAATTGCAAACAAAGGCTACTGTACCAAATATTAACATTGACTTTCTCAGGTGTTCAAATACTTATTTGCAGCTGTATCATACAAATAAATAGTTAAAAAATCATACATTGTGATTTCTGGATTTTTATTTTTAGATTATGTCTCTCACAGTGGACATGCACCTACGATGACAATTTCAGACCCCTCCATGATTTCTAAGTGGGAGAACTTGCAAAATAGCAGGGTGTTCAAATACTTATTTTCCTCACTGTAACTAAGCCCTAGGTTAATTGTGGTCATGACAGCATTTACAGCTAATGAATTATTTTATATAGTGAGGTTTTTTAGAGACAATCATGAAAATGGACTGTCTTTAAGATTTAACCCAGCCATTAGGGTTGCACAAGCCAGTGCACTCTTAGTGCTGGTCCCAAGCCCAGATAAATGGTTGTGCTAGGAAGGGCATCCAGCATAAAACGTGCCAAATCAAATTTTCTGTTTCACGAAAGAGAAACTCATACCGGATCGGTCAAGGCCCGGGTTACCAACAACCGCCATAGGTATCGTTAACCAACAGGGTACCGGTGGGAAATTGGACTACTGTTGGCCGAAGAAGGAGAAGGAGAGGAGGAAGACATCTACAGAGACGCCATGAAAAGGAGAAGTGTTGGAGCGTGGAGGTTCGGGTTGGTACTTTAAAAGTTGGTACTATGACTGGTAAAGGGAGAGAGGTAACTGATATGATGGAGAGGAGAAAGGTAGATATTTTGTGTGTTCAGGAGACCAAGTGGAAAGGGAGTAAGGCCAAGAGCATTGGAGGTGGATTTAAACTGTTCTATCATGGTGTGGATGGAAAGAGAAATGGTGTAGGGGTGATTCTGAAGGAAGAGTACAGTAAGAGTGTAGTGGAGGTGAAGAGAGTTTCTGATAAACCTAAAGCTGAAGAGGAGGAAGAAGAAGAGGAGAGTGAAGACTGAAAGAAGAATAAGATGGTGGAAACTGAAGGAGGAAGACTGTAGTGTGAGATTCAGGGAAGAGGTCAGACAGAGGCTCGGTGGTGGTGAAGAGGTGCTGGATGATTGGGTAACTACTACAGAAGTTATAAGGGAGACAGCTAGAAAAGTACTTGGTGTGACATTTGGAAATAGAAAGGAAGACAAAGAGACGTGGTGGTGGAATGAGGAAGTGCAGGAGAGCATAAGGAGAAAGTGGTTGGCAAAGCAGAATTGGGATTTACAGAGTGATGAAGGAGAGGAGTACAAGGAGATGCGGCAGTAGAAGGAGATGTGAAGAGGGATGTGGCGAAAGCCATGGAAAAGGCATATAAGGAGCTGTATGACAAGTTGGACACTAAGGAGGGAGAAAAGGATTTGTACCGATTGGCCAGGCAGAGGGACCGAGCTGGGAAGGATGTGCTGCAAGTTAGAGCAATAAAGGATGGAGGTAAGAAGGAGTTGCATTGTGTGTTTGTGGATTTAGAGAAAGCATACAACAGAGTGCCAAGAGAGGAGTTATGGTATTGTATGAGGAAGTCGGGTGTGTCAGAGAAGTATGTGAGGGTGGTGCCGGACATGTATGAGGGCAGTGTGACAGCAGTGAAGTGTACAGTAGGAACGACAGACTGGTTCGAGGGGGAGGTTGGACTGCATCAAGGATCGGCTTTGAGTTCTTTTCTGTTTGCAGTGGTGACGGACAGGTTGACGGACGAGGTCAGACAGGAGTCTCCGTGGACTAGGAGGTTTGTGGATGATATTGTGATTTGTGGTGAGAGCATGGAGCAGGTTGAAAAGAGCCTGGAAAGGTGGAGATATGCGCTGGAAAGAAGGGGAATGAAAGTCAGTAGGAGTAAGACAGAGTACATGTGTGTGAATGAGAGGGAGGGCAGTGGAGTGGTGCAGATGCAGGGAGAAGAGGTGGAGAAGACATGGAGGAGTTCAGATACCTGGGGTCAACAGTGCAAAGTAATGGAGAGTGTGTAAGGGAAGTGAAGAAAAGTGTGCAGGCAGGGTGGAGTGGGTGAAGAAGAGTGACAAGAGTGATTTGTGATAGAAGAGTATCTGCAAGAGTTTATAGGAGGGGAAAGTTTATAGGACTGTGGTGAGACCTGCGATGTTGTATGGTTTAGAGACAGTGGCTTTGAGTAAGACAGGAGGTGGAGCTAGAGGTGTGTGTGTGTGTGTGTGTGTGTGTGTGTATACATACACATATATATATATATATATAAATATAAATGTATTTATTTGTCTTATCAGCATTAAGCTAAAGAAGAGCTAATGTGCCATTTTGTGTGCTGTATGATTCTTTGGCATCGTAGATCGCATGGGGAACGTCTCCAAGAATTACGTTCTTGTTCGGGCATGATAATCTAAGAATCACTTAATTTCTCTCTCTCTCTCTCTCACACACACACACACACACACACACACACACACACACACACACACTAGAATATCATTAAAATCTCTTTATTTAAAAAGACTGTTAGGAGTACATTCTGGATATTCAAAACTCACATTTCCCACATCAACCTGCACACAAACATATTGAGTTACAGCCTGTTGGAATGATCTTTAACTGCATACATAGCTGCTGATATACTCGTGTTTTGGCTTTTTTGCATTTAAATACAGTGATAATTTTTGAAACTTGGAAAAAAATAATTCGGATATCATCACATACACACAAAAAGAATATAAAGTACCCAAACCATAACCTAATTTTATTAAATTTTATTTTTTAATTAAACTCTGTCTGAATACCCCTGATTTTGATGATCCATTAGTATCCATTGAAAAATCATGTAGAAAAATTAAACAACAAATCAAAATTAAAATGTCATCCAATATATAAATGCTGAAACTTTCTAGTCAGTTTTATTTTTTATAGAGTGTAGTTTTTATAGTTTTGTATAAATAAGATACAATCATTCCAGCACATTTTCATAAACAGCATTACAAAAATCACATTCTTATGCAACATACTGAAAGCATGATGAAACTTATGATTGAGAAACCTGAGAATATGCTATTTTAAAAAAAGGATTGTCATACAAGTATTCAAGTGATGGGAAGGAGTAAAAAACGATGTATAAATAAAAAGCCATAGGTTTTTAAAAGCTAAATGTCCAAACAGGTAATGTTCAAGGTTTTGATGAAATTAAAATATTTAGGTTTATAAGGACCTACTTAACGGTTAAACAGACACTTTAAACAGAACAGGTTTAAAGAGTGTTGCCTTCTGCATTTTCAACTGTCGAAACAATTGAAGGAATCAGAACAGAAAATATTTAATATAGGACCCGCCTTTTTAAAACACTAAAAGAAAGAAAGAATAAATTCTTCCAATAAGAAAAAAATAAATAGTTTGTACTACAGAAAATCCTATGAACGAAATAAACTGTGCTTTTGGTAACAATATACTGTTTGTTTTTTTTAAATCTTTTTTTTGCATACACTATTATATCGTCTTAATTAAATAAGAATAAATCCTTTAAATTATATGTTTTTATGCATTATGACAATAATTATTTGGTCCTTATCAGGTTATATTACACCGTGTCAATTTTTTTTTTACAAAAACAAAGTAAAAATAGAGAAGCAATGTGTAAAAAACTAAGTAAACTAAGTAACAGAGGCTAAGCAACAGCCAGGTGCTGCTAATTAAATGCCCCGGAGTTTTCGCAGTTTAACTGGTCTGGAGCATTCAGCTGTGTGTTTAAACAATGATAAGGAGGAAAGACATCCGCAAACGATCTGGGAGAGGCCATTGTTGCTGTACACCAACCTGGGAAAGGTTATAAGGCTTTTTTCCAATAAATGTAAAGCCTATCATTCTACAGTGAGGAAGATTATTCACAAGTGGAAAATATTCAACATACAACTAAAGCAAACAAGAATAAGCCAAAATCATCCACAACAATCTGAGAGATTCATAAATTCATACAAAAAAATTATTACTTCAAGTTATTTTTGCTGAAGGTGGTTTTAAAAGCTATTGAACCTACTGACTCTCTCATATGACTATTTATGTATGTATGTATGTATGTATGTATGTATACACACAAACATGCACATACAGTACATTTCAGACTCCTTTCTTAAATATCCCTACAAAAACAGATACATAGTTACATTTCATATTCTGACATTTCTGAAAATTTAACCGTCTTCCTACATTTTCCCTTAGAGGAGGGGTCTGTAATCTTATTTGTAAATAACCTTGGCTACAGTGTTTCTCATCTAAATAGGATTTACATATAACAAATAATGAAGACCTTGATCAACCAATAATACAAGACTCCAGTTTTTTTTAGAATGAGGAAAAAAAAAGTTGATTTTCCAGAAGACTGCAGACCACTGCATTACAGAAAAGGTTGATTTGCAATCAACTTGACATAAGAAAATGGGTATTAATCTACAATACAGACTCATTTTCAGAAGTCTTGGAACCAGCTATTTCTATTTCTGCATGCTTCTCAAGGAGTGGCAAACCTTCAGGTTTCACTGGACGCCCAACCTCTTCCAAATGCACCTCTTTCAGCTCCACTTCCTCTTTTTTGCTTCTATGATCAGTATAGTGCTGCAGCAGCCCTGCCCCAAAAGCATCACCCTCCACATTAATGATTGTGCAGGTACGATCTCTAAAATAAAAATTGAAAAAATAGGAAAAATTATTCCACAAACATATGCTTTATTATTCCACATAATATAATCCTGTTTGTTTTTTGTTTTTTCTTGTACTGACAAGTTTCACTCATTTCATAATTCCTGCCAACATTCTCTCTCTCTCTTAATTTAGCATATTTTACCCACACAAGACAGTCTTAGAGAAGGTGAGAAGGAGTTGCATTGTGTGTTTGTGGATTTAGAGAAAGCGTACAGCAGAGTGGAGAAAGGAGTTGTGATATTGTATGAGGAAGTCAGGTGTGGCAGAGAAGTATGTGAGGGTGGTGCAGGAAATGTATGAGGACAGTGTGACAGCAGTGAAGTGTGCAGTAGGAACAGCAGACTGGTTCGGCTCTGAGCCCTTTCCTGTTTGCAGTGGTGATGGACAAATTGGCAGACGAGGTTAGACAGGAGTCTCCATGGACTATGATTTTTGCGAATGATTATTGCTATTTGTGGTGAGAATAGGGAGCAGGTTGAGAAGAGCCTAGAGAGGTGAAGGTACGTGCTGGAGAGAAGAGGTATGAAAGTCAGTAGGAGCTGGAGGTAGCAGAGCTGAAGATGTTGAGGTTTTTGTTGGGAGTGACGAGGATGGACAGGATTAGACTGAGTTTATTAGAGGGACAGTGCATGTAGGACGTTTTGGAGACAAGGTGAGGGAGGCACGTTTGAGATGGTTTGGACATGTGCAGAGGAGGGACATGGGGTATATCAGTAGGAGAATGCTGAGGATGGAGCCACCAGGAAGGAGGAAAAGAGGAAGGCCAAGGAGGGGGTTTATGGATGTGGTGAGGGAAGACATGCAGGTAGTTGGTTTGAAAGAGGCAGATGTAGAGGACAGGGGGGTATGGAGACGGATGAGCCGCTGTGGCGACCCGTAATGGGAGAAGCCAAAAGAAGAAGACGACTTACACCAGCCAGTCTACAGCCAAGATGAGAGAGAGGTCATTAGTGGGCAATCCCACTGCCTCCAGAATGATAGCCAGTGTCAGCACACCTCCAGCGGGGATCCCTGCAGCCCCCACACTTGATGCTGTGGCAGTAACCCTGAAACAGGAAGTTGACAATATAGAAAAAATAAGTGTGATTAATAGATTGTACTACCACTTAAGGCTGATTGGAAGATAAATTGGCTACACTCACAGTATGGTGATAACCTGGACAAAGTTGAGTGGAATGTCATTTAACTGTGCAATAAAAACAGCAGCCACACACTGGAAGCAAGCAGCTCCGTCCATGTTGACAGTTGCACCAATAGGCAAGATGAAGCGACTGATATGTTTCGAAACACCGTTGTTTTCCTCCACACACTTCATCATCAAAGGCAGTGTTGCAGAGCTAAACAAATAAGGAAGGTGAGGCACAGTTTACTATTAAACAAGGGATCTTACACAGCACTAATTCTCATCATGGTGACTCAGATTGACAAACTGTATTTACACAGAATTCTAGAGGTAAGAATGGTTATTACTAAACAACAACAAAAAACCTATAGCTGATGTAAACAAAAATCAAAAACCAATGAAGACACATTTTAAAAAGAGCTCCTGTAAAACCTTGCTTATAGAATGTGAAATGATAAATAATGGAAAGAAGTCAAAAACAAATTCACCTTTGCATTATAGCATTATTACTTAATTTATCTGACTGTAGATGGAAGACTTTTAAACAAATACAAATAAAAATATTTACTTTTGTGACATCAAAAGCCCTGGTGCATTGAGTCTGTGCCTTAATGCCGTTGAATAACAAAGCAAAAAATATCTATTGCTACTAATTGTATTGCTGCTGCATTAGAGTACCTAACTCTTCAAGCTTTGAAATATTGTCACCCAAAAAAAGGTTTGTTTAAGCCAAATGCTTCTGGATTTAATACCTGGATGATGTTCCAAAAGCTGTTGCTAAAGCAGCAACCAGACCCATGAGGAAAGTGTAGGGGTTCTTCCGAGTGAACACAAAGTAAATTAGTGGCAGGATGAGAAGGCCATGCACTGCATGACCAATCACACAGCAGGCAATATACTTTCCCAAGCTAGCAAACAGTGTCCCTACATCCTCCATCTCAACAATCTTAGCAGCCACCAAAAACATGATACCCAATGGGGCATACCTAGAGAACAGGGCACAAATAAAAAAAACCAATTAACTACACCCAAAGTGAAAATGCAAAGCAAATTATTGACAAAACCCAAATTAGCCTTATGTGAATTGATAGAAAGCAAAACAAATACATTATAGCAATTAATTTTCATGGGATACGTAGCAAAGAAAGTAGGCTGGTTTATTTACCACATGATCCATGACACGAGCACCATGGTAGCCTCGTTAAAGGAGTTAAAAAACTTAATTAGAATCTCCCCATCCTCTCCCAATTTCCGCAAGGCCACGCCAAATGCCATAGAAAACACGATTAGGCCTAGGATGTTCATACCATCCACATCTGTACCCAAAGGAACCTATATACAAACACACACATGAGCTGCATGTTCTGCATTAACAAATTACATGTTTAGAATTTAAAAACAAAAGACTACCTTTTCAATAGTGCTGTTGGTAGTATTCACGCTGGTGTTCACAAACTTATAACCTGTAGCATACTGTGGTAAATAAAAAAACATCATATCAAAACAGCCAATTGATTGGGGGAAAAGCAGAATGTATTTACTTCATTAGTCTGAATGACTGAGTGAGAATGCATGATTTTGTGTTTGAGAAAGAGAAGGTCTGAGAGAGTATAAGGGAATATCTGAGTGTGCTCATGTTAGAGTGCAGGACAGTGTGTGTGTGTGCGTGTGTGTGTGCGTGTGTGTGTGTGTGTGTACACGAGTTACCCACTCACCGACTGAAAAGCAGCAGCCACCAGGTTGGAAGGGAAGATGTTTCTAAAAGGATAAAGAAATGAAGATGCTAATTAAAAGTAAGCCCTGTGTAAGAAGAATAGTGAGAACAAATGTTAAGACTAATTAAAAGGATTCGATACTCCAAAAATTTACTATTTACTAGGGGTATAACGATACACAGTCCTTCTGTAGTGACTGCGAAAAGTAAGTTATGGAAAACTATTAGATTAATGAAACTCGATTATTTCACTCGTTTATTTATGTATTAAATCTCGCACAGTATCGCGATGTGGTTTTCTTGTCTCCGGAAAAGCTACTTGAAATTTTCCACGCACCAAATACGTGTATTTATTGGCAGCTTTCAAAACGTGCTCCACTACTCGCTCTATGCCGCCACTGCGGAGGGATTTTATTGAAGGTCCTGTATATAAATACAATTATAAAAATCTATTTAATATTACTTTAAACAATGGTAACCACACTGTACGGTGTTTTCTATATGTTTTCGTTTTAAATTATCCCAAACTTTGGAAACTTTCTGCCATTTTCTTTGATCTGAATCTTCTCCTCGCCCCTCGCCGTTTTATCTCCGTTTTATTCTGCAGCGTTTTCTGTTACCTGTCCAGAGCGCTCCAGAGTGTAGCGGGCGGTGCGTAAGTAATCATGGCCCGTGAGAAACACAGTGATCCATGTTTTGTTAAATGGACTAAACGAATGGCCTAAAAACATTTTTGTAATCAAAATACTCGAGTTACTCAAAGAATCAAGGAAGGTTACAGTTGAGGAATTGTTACAATCGATACAGACAGACAGACAGACACACACACCACCCAAATGGGGTCTAAAGTTTTTATCTAATTTATCTCTTTTTATTAACTCAATTTAATTTGTGCCAATTTCATTGATTACTCAATTTAATCAATATTATAAAAGTGTATTGCATTAATTTAATTTAATTTATTCTATTTTAATTTTTATAAAATATAATTTTATATTATTAAACCAAGCAAGCATTTTATTTTAAATTGTTTTAAAAATGTAAACAGTTGATGTTCACAAATGTTAATAATAATGCACTGCGTTAATAAAAAAACGACAAGCAATTTTATGTTTTGCATTTCTAACCATACCGAAATTGTACCGAACCGTGACTTAAAAATGTGAATTATGTGTACCATTACACCGCTACTAATTACTTACAGTTGAAACCAGATATTTACATACACTTCAGAAAAAAACACAAAAACTTTGATTTCTTTACTGTCATACATTAAATCAAAGTAAACCTTTTCCATTTTAAATCAATAAATATTAACATATTTTTTGCATTTGTTAAATGTCAGAATCGAGCAAGGGAGAATTTTTATTATCACTTTCATCAAAGTCAGAAGTATACATACACTAAGTTTATCGTGCCTTTAAACAAAACAAAAAAAACCTCCAGATGATTCCATTCTGAGCTTAAGAAGCCTCTGATAGGTTAATTGATTCCATTTGAGTTAATTGGTGGCCCACCTGTGGATGCATATAAAGGCACACCTCAAACACAGAGCCTCTTTCTTTGACATCATGGGAAAATCAAGAGAAATCCACCAAGACATCAGAAAAAGAATTGTTGACCTCCACAAGTATGGCTCATCCTTAGGTGCAATTTCCAGATGCCTGAAGGTCCCACGTTCATCCGTTCAGACAATAATACGCAAGTATAAAAACATGGGAATGTACACCCATCATACCGCTCAGGAAGCCGAGTCCCAGAGAGGAAAGTTTTTTGTTGCGAAATGTGCAAATCAACCCCAGGACAACAGCAAAAGGTCTTGTGAAGATGCTGGCTGAAACTGGTAAGACAGTGTCATTATCCACAGTAAAACGAATACTGTACCACCATGAGCTGAAAGGTTACTCTGGGAGGAGAAAGTTATTACTTCAAAACCACCATAAAAAAAAGCCAGACTACAGTTTGCAACTGCACATGAGGGAATAAATCTTAATTTCTGGAGACATGTCCTGTGGTCTGACGAAAAAAAAAATTGAACTGTTCGGCCATAATGATAAACGGTATATTTGGAGAGAAAAGGGCGAAGCGCTGAAGCCTCAGAACACCATCCCAATTGTCAAGTATGTGGGTGGTAGTATAATGTTGTGGGGCTGCTTTGCTGCAGAAGGGACTGGTGCACTTTACAAAATAGATGGCATCATGAGAAAAAGAAATTATGTGGATAAATTAAAGCAACATCTGAAGACATCAACCAGGAAGTTAAAGCTTGGGCGCAAATGGGTCTTCCAAATAGACAATGACCCCAAGCATATCTCCAAATTAGTTACAAAGTGGCTTAAGGACAACAAAGTCAAGGTATTGAAGTGGCCATCACAAAGCACCGATCTCAATCCCATAGAAAACTTGTGGGCGGCACTGAAAAGGCGAGTGCGAGCAAGAAGGCCTACAAACCTGACCCAGTTACACCAGTTCTGTCAAGAGGAGTGGGCCAAAATTCCAGCAAACTATTGTAGAAAGCTTGTGGAAGGATACCCAAAACGTTTGGCCCAAGTGAAACAGTTTCAGGGCAATTCCACCAAATACTAAGGAAGTGTATGTATACTTCTGACTTTGATGAAAGTGATAATAAAAATACATAAAAATTCTCCCTCGCTCAATTCTGACATTTAACAAATGCAAAAAATATGTTAATATTTATTGATTTAAAACAGAAAAGGTTTACTCTGATTTTTTTTACTCTGAAGTTTGTGTGTTTTTTTCTGAAGTGTATGTAAATATCTGGTTTCAACTGTAGCTAAACAAACTTTTTTGAAATCTAAATACAAAGCCATTTATAACTGCATGTGTGAATCCTTGGTATCATAATAATAGACTCAAGCAACACCATAATGTCTATTCTGTTGCATTTTTAGTAATAGTCACCGACCAACAGTTTATTAGACTGTTACCGTATGCTAAAGTTATGCACAGTTAAGTGCATATTACTTGTCTGCACATTAGACTGAGTGAAGCAATGGGCGTGCGTCAATGAAATACATAAAAAGACACACACAGTTCAGGAGGACCCATAAAAGAATTCCAAGCAGGAAGAGAAACTTATCATTAAGAGAGATATATGGTTGGACATGTGCAGAGGAGGGACATGGGGTATATTGGTAGGAGAATGCTGAGGATGGAGCTGCCAGGAAGGAGGAAAAGAGGAAGGCCAAACAGGAGGTATATAGATGTGAGGGAAGACAGGGGGGTATGGAGACAGATGATCCACTGTTACGACCCCTAATGAGAGAAGCCAAAAGAAGATGATGAGGTAGTTTGGGTTTTAAAAAAATCTGTCAAAGGGAATTTTCACACTATGCTGTACTCACTAGCACACAGAGAGAGATTGATTGTTCTATTTGTTTTATCACCTCAAAGATCAAGCACAAAAAAAAAAATGGAGGCAGTCCATCAACCTCAAAGCAAAAAAATTCAATCACCTCATATAAAGCTGTTTTCTTTCTGTAATTTTTAAGAATAATCAATATGAAATATATATAACTATACTGTGATTATATATCATTCCTGTAATATACATTTAATCGTAAAGTGAAAGAGTTTTGGTCACACGCGCACCCCTACATAGCACATATTTGTTTCCGCATACAGGGGACAACAGAAAAAACTAAAGGAAATGAATAGTGTAAATAGAAATAAATAGCATCATCTTTTTCTAAAAGTTGCTTAACAGGTTCCAAAGAAAGGCTCTTATCTATTTTCTTGATTAAATGTGATTTATAAATCACAAATTTAAATATTTTAATCATTTATTTATTTTTATTTTTTTAATCACACAATAATATATGCAGTATTGTGCAAAGATTTTGGGCAGTTAAAAAAAAAACTAAAGGGAGAATACTTTCAAAAGTAAAAACATTAACTTATGTTTATTTATTAACAAAATGGAAAGTAAATGAATAAAAGAAAAATCTGAATAAAATCAAAATTTGGTGTGACTACCCTTTGGCTTTAAATTCTTACACTCACTTGCAAAAAAAAAAAAAAAGGAAAAAAAAGTCAAGGTTTTGTAGGATCAGAGTCAGGTATATGGTTAACCAATTATACCAAGCAGATCCTGATGATCAAGTTCATAAGTAGTTTGAGAAATGTCATTAACTGAAAAAGAAACTTACTTAACTTAATACTGTATATGAAACAGTCAAACTCTGCTACTAAGGTGAGTTTGTGGAAGACAGTTTCATGTCATACAATATTGCAAGATTGAGCACAAGAGACAAGATAATTATACTGAATCAGCAATGTCTCTTCCAGGCAAAGATTGTAAAGCAGTCTAGGGTTTTAAGATATGCCACTGAAGTTATTTAAAAAAATTAATAAAAACAATTTAAGCTATTTTTTTTTACATCACTGTGACATCGGATGATGTCCAGCAGTGCCATAAGCAAAAACTGTCAGAAAGCAGTGGGACCCAGGTACAGGTACACAGTCGGGAGTAGTCTGGACAGAAGTGGTCTTAATAGAAGAATTGCAGCCAAAAAGCCTCACCTCTGTCATAGAAACAAGGCTAAGCAACTCAACCCTGCACAAAAACATGGAAATGTGACTGTACAGAGATGGCACTCTGGACTGAGGAGTCAAAATTATAAATATTTTGCTGTAGCAAATACATTTTTGAAGAAGGGCTGGAAAGCGGTAAAATAATGAGTATCAACAGGAGAAAATGAAGCATTGTGGAGATTTCCTGAACCAGTGGGGCTGCATTTGTGCAAATGGCAGAAGATTCTGCAGCAGGACTACGAACCTAAACATACAGCCAATGAAAATAAGAACTATCTTCAGCGTAGAGAACAACAAGGTGTCCAGGAAGCTTCATCGAGTCTGTCTGGGATTACTTAAAGAGACAGTGGGATATGATGCAGACTTCACCCACAGAATATATGTGGTTAGTTTTCCAAGACGTTTGGAACAACCTTTTCTTTTATTTTGGTTTTGTAGGCAAAGGATGGTCTTCTGTTCATTTACTTTTCATTTTGTTAACTAACAATAAAAAAAACTATAAACAGTTTCTTAAAGTATATATAACATTAGTACAAAATAATTACAATTTAAACTGTTGTAAACATTAATAAAAGGGATTAAATACACAGTCAAAAGCAAAAAAAAAAAAAAGGTCAAATGTAACTAGGTTTTGCTCATAATTTCATTCCTTTTGTAAAAGAAAAAGTGTCCACACATTCCGATGCGACACTGTTAGTGCGGGTGTTACTACAGTCACATTCAGCTACAGCCTCATTTACACACAGGCAGCTGATGCAACCGCGTCGCAGCGTTTCAGCAGCGAGTGGATGATGATATTACCCACAAAAGATCATGACTGGGGATCATTTACTGTCATTTTAAACACGAGTAACAGAACTGTGACTCAACATAGACAATTATTGACGAATGTTAATATACATTTTGTGGTGGGGTTAATTTTCCTATTTTAACTTGATTTCAGTCTATTAACTGAAGTTCTCGGAATAATGCAGATGACTGATTCTGAGGCGGCAGAAAAGTTTACCTTATTCTTTTCTGTTGGTGAACACGGTTACTTATGTAAGTTCCAGTTTAAATCCAATAAAGCAACTAGATGGGAAAGACACGTCACATTGCTTGACCTACCTGACTAGGTCTAAAAACGAGTCCATCACCTCCTTGGTCTCAGGTGCTTTCTGGTCAAGTGAAGTTATTCTCGGTTTGGCGCTTTGAGATGAACCAGGCTGGATGATGAACGCCATAATAACTCCGATTGCAGATGAAATAAGCGTGGTCACTAAAAAGAACAGCATCGCCCAGCCACCTAGTTTCCCCAAAGCTTTAGGGTCAATGCTAGCAGCCCCAGACACGAGGCTACACACCACCAATGGAATGATGATCATTTTCAGCAGCCGAATCAGGAGTTCCCCGGGGAAGCCGAAATAGATTACCTGAGTCTGGGTGAGTTTTGCATTTCGCACTCCAAGACCAATGCAAACGCCAACGATAACAGCAGACACTGTCAAAATCACAAGTAAATTTGCCTTGGCAATCCTTTTCAACTTCTCCGGGAGTGTTTCTGGAATAACATTACTTTTCTCTTGACTAGAGAAGGAGACTTCACTGTTAGAAATCTGTCTATCAATAGTTAAATTTTTGCCTGTCATTATGTATTCAATAAGTACTAACGTCAAATCTAAAACGTTAACACGATCTGAAAGGTGGACCGCCGCTCTTCGGGAATGTGTTCTCGTCTTCGGCGGAATATGCATCGCTTTTAATGCATATTCCGCCACCTACTGGGATGGAGTGTGGCCTCTACATGCACAGTACACATCCAATATTAAATCAGAATTTAATCAGTATTTAAATAGTATGTTGAACACTTGCATTTTTCTTCCCACAGCGAAAGCTTATTCATTCAGTGCCCCATAAGTCTTTCATTATCATTTCTTTTACACTTTATTAGAACATGCTTGATTGTCTCAGGACACTCATATCTTTTATCCAAATACGTTTTCCAATGATATGATATACCATCTATTCTGATATACTGGTTAAGTGCAGAGTGTCAAGTTCAAACACGAGATATTATGCTGTCTTCCCTTCTATTCCCAAAAATTATCTCACTTGCATTTAGTCCCTTAATATTATACAGATGTAAACCTTATCATCACTATCTCATTTTCTTTCTCACATCTTAGTTATAGCTCCTTAAATAAGATCAGTTGATTCCTTACTCCTTAAATGTGGAACATTTAACCGAATGATTTCCTTCTACCCCCTACATGAGTGGGTACCCATAAAAAGTATATTACTACTCTTGTTTTTTTTAAACCTAAAACACTTTGAAATATAACAGATAAAATGTCTTGCCTAGTTGATCATGTTCCACTCTTTAAGATTGATAGTGCTCATTTAAAGTCCAGACAAATGACCACTTGAGGTATATTTATTTCTTCCCCACTGTACAGCCAATAGTATCGCAAGCATTTCTGTTGAATAGACTTATATATGATTCCTTTTCTTCTTTTTTTTTAAAACTAAACTTTGGTGTGTGTATACATATTAGGGGTGTAACAGTACACGTATTCATACCGGCTTTCAGTCCTGTACACACGTGTAAAGAGAGCAATCCCTTTTAAAAATAAAAATTTGAGCTCCATCAGGAATGTATTAAGTGGCGGACAGCAAATTGTTTAGTCTCCCCCTTGCACTTTGAGAGCATTATTGTTAGTAGTAGTAGTAGTAATAGAAGTAGAAGTAGTAGTAGTTGTAGTATTGTTATTAATATTATTATTATTAAACTTGAAATCATAGACAACAAATCCAGGGGTATACAAACGTAATAAGTTAGCGCAGTGTCACTTTGGCTACTCACTCCAAACCGAAAATACGATTTTTTTTGTGCATGCATGAGAACGCTAAAGAATCCATAGCACTAGCATTAGCGGCTAACCAGGAAGTGGCTAGCGCTATGGATTCAATAGCATATAAGCATATTCAGGATATTTTCCTTACAATCATGCATATAAAGGGAGTAAATGAATAAAAGATGGCTATTTGTAGTATGCTGAAATAATGATGTTGGACCAAGATGGCGGCGCATGCACAACACGAGGCCCAATGTCTCTCCAGATTTCATGATTCGGTAGTAATAACTCCACTTATTACAAGTCTATTCACTCAAAATAGACTTGCACATATGTCATACAGCTGGCAAATACTACTGGACATCAGTCACAACTACAGAGAGGGATTTCCATGGAATGTTGACCTGTGGACCGCTAATCCAGCTCGACCAGCAGTGAGATCCCGGCGCCGAGACCATAAACAAAGGAGGGGGAAGTGAGGTGGCATCTATAGAAGTTCAGGATCAATATTTGTCTAGTAACATGACAAAAACATAAAAATGTAAATAAAATACAACCTACTCACCAGAGATGCATACTCATAATTTCTATGCTCCTCGGAGGCTGTAAGCTAGTGTTAACACTCATATACTGGTTTGGAAGTGGCAAACAAACTCTTTCCCGGGCTGAGACAAGCTAGCTAGCTTCGGGGTTGGCCGAACTCTCCTCACAATTACTAGCTTTTCTTGAAAATGAATTTTTAAGTATGTCCAGTCGAACTTGGCTGTAACAGTTTCCCTCTGATCAACAAATCAGAGGACAGAAAAATGCTGACGCTATTCTGGGGCAGTTAGCCGTCCCTGTGAGGCGAATTTGAAATCTAATTGGTTAAAGAAACAGACACATTGCAATAAAGACCAAGGTAAAAAGGCCAGCAATACTGAGTGTGAAGGCCCTGGCAGATTAGATTCACATGGCAGCACATAGAGGCTATAATCTGATTGGACCAAAAAATCTAACACACATACTGGAAGCAGTGCAGCCAAGAGAAACGCTCATGAAATGAAGAAAATAAACTGTTGGGAATAAATTTATACAATTTCATGAAACAAATATTAGATTTTAGGTTGTAAATGTAGGTCAGTGCTTCTGATCCCACCACTGGGGGAACTGCACCCAGCTATCAGCAAACAACAGTCTGAATATCCCGAAGGAGTTTTCATCATTACTAGAGACTTTAACCACTCTAACATGAGATCTGTACTACCAAAATTTCACCATAATGTCTCCTGCTTTACCAGAGAGGACAACACACTGGATCAGGTATATACAAACATACCTGAGGCATACACGGCTATTCCCCTCCCCCATTTGTGTCAGTCTGATCACCTCTCTTTATTCCTGCTACCCAAATACACACCACCGATCAAAAAAATGAAACCAGCTGTGAGGATAGTAAAGGCATTGACAGGGGTGGCTATTTCTTCTCTACAGCAACAGTTTCAAGATATTGACTGGAACATGTTTGCCTCACAGGCCACAATAGACTGTCACACAGACATGAACATCTACACATCAAAAATTTGATATGATTTGATCATCTGTTTTGGACCATATCAACCTGTGCATTGACAGTGTTACTACCGTCAAACTTGTGAAATGCTTTCCAAATCAGAAACTGTGGATGAAGTCTGAGGTCCATCTCCTGTTGAAAGCAATAGAGCTGCTTCTTTTAAATCTGACAATGCAGAGGACGACAACAGAGCCAGGGCCAACCTGCAAAGTGTAATTACGAAAGTCAAACACACATACAAACTCCATATAGAATAGCAGTTCCACAACTCCGACCCGAGACACAGGGCTGTGTTTTGAGCCCACTTCTCTACTCCCTGTTCACCCATGACTGTTGGTCTAGCCCAAGGATGGGCAAACTTTTTGCCTCACGGGCCACAATGAGTTCTAAAATTTGACAGAGGCCAGGATATCAGAATCAGAATCAGGTTTATTGGCCAAGTGTGTTGACACACACAAGGAATTTGGTTTCAGCTGTTATTGACTCTCAAGAGTACAGACATAAATAAAACCTATAGAAGACAAAACTAAACTATACAAGACAATACAGACAATGGGAGACAGTATAGACAGTGTGGGTAATAAATAGGGATACAGTTCAGTAATGTACATAAAGTGTGGGAGTGCATGGTAGTGCAAATGACATTATTGTGTGTCAGGTATGATAGAGAGTTTACTATAAAACTTTGTACAGTATATAGCAGCCATAGTGTCAGCAACATAAAAAGCTAATGTGATGACTGACAGTTCTGTGCAGTACTTAGATAGATATGAGCAGGGAATATAATTATGGTCAGTTGTTAGTGAGGGTGATTGCTTGGGGAAAGAAACTGTTCCTGTAGTGGGGAAAGAAACAAAGTTCTGTAGCACCTGCCAGAAGGGAGGAGCTGAAAGATGTTGTGTCCAGGGTGTGAAGGGTCGTTAATGATTTTTTCTGCCCGGTTTCTGGTTCTTGTATGGTACAAGTCCTGAAGAGTGGGCAGGGGAGCACTAATGATTTTTTCTGCTGTTTTAATAGTTTTCTGCAGTCTGTTTCTGTCCTGTTTTGTTACTGCTCCAAACCAGATGGTGATTGATGAGCACAGGACAGATTCAATGACTGCAGTGTAAAACTGTATCAACAGCTCCTGTGGCAGACTGTACTTCCTTAATTGACGTAGAAAGTACATTCTCTGCTGGGCCTTTTTCAGAATCGAGTTTATGTTTAATTCCCATTTCAGGTCTTGGGAAATGGTAGTGCCCAGAAACTTGAAGTTCTCCACAGATGACACAGGGATGTTGGATATTGTGAGGGGGAGTAGTGTTGAAGGATGTTTCCTAAAGTCCACTATCATCTCCACAGTTTTGAGTGTCATAGCACCAGCTGCTTCACCTCCTGCTCATATGCAGACTCGTCACCATCTTGGATGAGTCCAATGAGCATGGTGTCATCTGCAAATTTCAGGAGTTTGACAGTTGAGTCACTTGATATGCAGTCATTCGTATAAAGGGAGAATAGCAGTGGGGAAAGGACAAATCCCTGAGGAGCACCAGTGCCGACTGTCCGAATACCAAAGGTAACACCTCCCAGTCTCACCTGTTGTTTCCTGCCTGTCAGGAAGCTGGTGATCCATTGACAGATGGCAGGGGGTATAGTGAGGTATAGGTGTTTGGACTGGAGAATTCCTGGAATTATTGTATTGAAAGCCGAACTAAAGTCAACAAACAGAATCTGGGCATATGTTCCTGGGCAGTCAAGGTGTTGCAGAATGTAGTTTAGCCCCATGTTGACTGCGTCATCCACCGATCTGCTTGCTCGGTATGCAAACTTTAGGGGATCCATATATATATCCTGGGCAGTCAAGGTGTTGCAGAATGTAGGTTAGCCCCATGTTGACTGCGTCATCCACCGATCTGAATATATATATATATATATATATATATATATATATATATATATATATATATATATATATATATATATATATATACACATATATATATATATATATATATACATATATATATATATATATATATATATATATATATATATATATATATGTATATATATATATATATATATATATATATATGTATATATATATATATATATATATATGTGTATATATATATATATATATATATATATATATATATATATATATATATATGTATATATATATATATATATATATATATATATATATATATATATATATATATATATACACGTATATATATATATATATATATACGTATATATATACGTATATATATATATATATATATATATATATATATATATATATATATATATATATATATATATATATATATATATATATATATAGTGAGGAAAATAAGTATTTGAACACCCTGCTATTTTGCAAGTTCTCCCACTTAGAAATCATGGAGGGGTCTGAAATTGTCATCGTAGGTGCATGTCCACTGTGAGAGACATAATCTAAAAAAAAAAAAATCCAGAAATCACAATGTATGATTTTTTAACTATTTATTTGTATGATACAGCTGCAAATAAGTATTTGAACACCTGTCTATCAGCTAGAATTCTGACCCTCAAAGACCTGTTAGTCTGCCTTTAAAATGTCCACCTCCACTACATTTATTATCCTAAATTAGATGCACTGTTTGAGGTCGTTAGCTGCATAAAGACACCTGTCCACCGCATACAATCAGTAAGAATCCAACTACTAACATGGCCAAGACCAAAGAGCTGTCCAAAGACACTAGAGACAAAATTGTACACCTCCACAAGGCTGGAAAGGGCTACGGGGAAATTGCCAAACAGCTTGGTGAAAAAAGGTCCACTGTTGGAGCAATCATTAGAAAATGGAAGAAGCTAAACATGACTGTCAATCTCCCTCGGACTGGGGCTCCATGCAAGATCTCACCTCGTGGGGTCTCAATGATCCTAAGGAAGGTGAGAAATCAGCCCAGAACTACACGGGAGGAGCTGGTCAATGACCTGAAAAGAGCTGGGACCACCATTTCCAAGGTTACTGTTGGTAATACACTAAGACGTCATGGTTTGAAATTATGCATGGCACAGAAGGTTCCCCTGCTTAAACCGGCACATGTCCAGGCACATCTTAAGTTTGCCAATGACCATTTGGATGATCCAGAGGAGTCATGGGAGAAAGTCATGTGGTCAGATGAGACCAAAATATAACTTTTGGGTCATAATTCCACTAAACGTGTTTGGAGGAATAAGAATGATTAGTACCATCCCAAGAACACTATCCCCACTGTAAAGCATGGGGGTGGTAGCATCATGCTTTGGGGGTGTTTTTCTGCACATGGGACAGGGCGACTGCACTGTATTAAGGAGAGGATGACCGGGGCCATGTATTGCGAGATTTTGGGGAACAACCTCCTTCCCTCAGTTAGAGCATTGAAGATGGGTCGAGGCTGGGTCTTCCAACATGACAATGACCCGAAGCACACAGCCAGGATAACCAAGGAGTGGCTCTGTAAGAAGCATATCAAGGTTCTGGCGTGGCCTAGCCAGTCTCCAGACCTAAACCCAATAGAGAATCTTTGGAGGGAGGTCAAACTCCGTGTTTCTCAGTGACAGGCCAGAAACCTGACTGATCTATGAGAAGATCTGTGTGGAGGAGTGGGCCAAATTCCCTCCTGCAGTGTGTGCAAACCTGGTGAAAAACTACAGGAAACGTTTGACCTCTGTAATTGCAAACAAAGGCTCCTGTACCAAATATTAACATTGACTTTCTCAGGTGTTCAAATACTTTTTTGCAGCTGTATCATACAAATAAATAGTTAAAAAATCATACATTTCTGGATTTTTTTTCTTAGATAATGTCTCTAACAGTGGACATGCACCTACGATGACAATTTCAGACCCCTCCATGATTTCTAAGTGGGAGAACTTGCAAAATAGCAGGGTGTTCAAATACTTGTTTTCCTCACTGTATATTTGTATGTATATTTATATATGTAAGCCTTGGCCTAGCTACATAACTTGGCCACCTCATGAGCAGAAAAGTCCCTCCGTCCAGCTGGACGAGCACTTTTTCTGTCACCAGGTCGCAACCTCCATGTCGGGACTTTCCCGTCCTTTCCAGACCTGTACAATAAAGTGTCATGGTCATGGGCATGGCCCCTTCAACCCCTTTTGACATTGTAGTGTGATGAACCCACATTTACATTTTATTTCTCTATTGTATTGTTTTATTTTGATTTGATTCTGTATTTTATTTTGTCATAAGGTCATCTATTTGTCTGATTAAGTACATGGCAATAACATAAGGATAAGTAATATACAGAGGTAAAGATGTTATCAATGTTTAATCCTTGTATGCTTTGTTTGCATGGAGAGCAGAGAAAGAAAAAAAAACATAGAAAAGAGTTCATGAGCAGGTCAACGAGTTCGGATACGGTCAAATGGCTAGTGATCATCTTGGCATGCTTTGTGATTGGTTCATTCTTGATCACACGTGATAGAGCGTGAATTCGCGGAGGAGAACTTTCGGGAAGCGCGACTTCGGTGGAATTACGGACAAGCTTGGGATGCACTTCGTTGTCGCGAGGGACATGGTTGGACTATATGTCTTCTCACTTTTTGGATTCTTTTTTTTTCTTTGCACAGATCTCGTGGACTTTCTCGGGAGTGGATACCATATTTTTTTGGATGTTTTCCAGGATTTTCGCGCCGTCACCATTTTGAAACAGTGACAGAGACACCACGTGCATGCATGTGCGGTAGGATAGTCGAGATGGCCATGCCTAAAGGACAGTGAGATGTATCAACAGGCTACTAGTAATGTTAATATGTTTTGGGGGTGATTTGAATGTGAATAATTTTTTTTGTTTGAGACCTAAAAAAATCTAGTGAGCTGTAAATTTATTTCAAATGGATTTCAGATAAATGATTGAAATGGATTCATGACGAGGCTATTCGATTCAGTTCGGTTCTCCTCCGCCCCATTTTCACGGGGTTCTTCTCAGCCTGGTGGGAAGCCAGCAGGCTCTGGTCATGGAACAGAAAGTAGACACTCTCCTGAGGAGGGGGGCCATCGAGGTGGTCCCTCCATCAGAACGAGAGTCCAGGTTCTACGCCTGGAACTTAATGGTTCCCAAGGAGGACGAAGGGTTGCGTCCTATCTTAGATCTACGTCAGCTGAACCGCTCTCTCATGAGACTCAGCATCTTGAACCTGAGTCTCATGAGAGACTCAGCATCTTGAACCTGAGTCTCTCATGAGACTCAGGTTCAAGATGCTGACCCTCGAGCAGGTCGTGCTTCAAATCAGATCCGAGGACTGGTTTGTCACGGTAGGTCTATAGGATGCCTACTTTCATGTATTCATCCAACCTTCTCGCAGGAAGTTCCTGAGGTTCGCTTTCGGGGCCGAAGCTTACCAATCCAGGTTCTTCCGTTTGGCCTTGCCCGTTCACCCCGTACATTCACGAAATGTGTGGATGCGGCTCTGGTCTTCAACGATGGGTTGATCCAAGCTCAGTCTGAGCTGTTGGTGGTCCGGCATTGAGGTGTCGTTCTCGCCCACATGAAGGCGTTGGGGTTTTCAGCTGAATGCCGGGAAGAGTGTGCTTTCTCCATTACAGAGAACCACCTATATCGGTGTCATATGGGATTCAACTACTTTGTGTGCGCAGCTTTCCCCTGCCCACATTGTAGCCATCCTTACGGCCGTCAGGAAGGTAAGAGAAGGGCAGCCTCTCATTGTCGAGCAGTTCCAGACACTGCTAGGGCTTATGGCAGCTGCGTCCAGTGCGATTCCACTTGGCCTGCTGTACATGAGACCCCTTCAGTGGTCGCTCAGGACCCGCGGGTTCTCATGGAGGGGCAACCCCCTCGGCACTATCAAGGTCACGCGGCGATGCTTACGTGCCTTAGATGTTTGGAGAGATCCCCGGCTCCTATCTCCAGTCCACTGCCCAGTTGGTTCAGTGCTAGAATTCCTCCAGGGACGGTTCGCCAGGGGTTGGCTCTGTCCATCCTAAAAGTCTACGAGTCTGCCATTTCGGGTCTATCATGCCCCCGTGGCCAGGGCCATCTCTGGGCGAGACCCGATAGTAACGCGTTTTCTCCGCTGCACTCAGAGGCTGATGCCCCTGGTGCAACCTAGAGTGCCTGGGTGGGACCTGGCCGTCACCGGTGATGGCCAGCGTCCAATTTTAGACTGATTACACACATTATTTCAGATCGTGAACACTCAGGCGCAATCCCAAGGCGTTTCAACGCAGCGTCTCGTTCCCTCAGGGAACTAGGGTTACATATGTAACCTAGAGACGTTCATGAATATGTAAAATAATCGTGGTCAAGTGCATGCTGTATGTGCAAACAAGCGTTAGTTCAATATACCATTTTACTTTCCACCTACGAGAGTACAACTTGCTAATTCGCATTTTCAGTGCCTAAGATGCTCATTCTTTTCAGGACATATAAGGCTTTGCCAAACATCAGCTGTTAATACGATTTTTTATTAATTATGAATTTCTAAACTATTTTAGTATTTTTTTACAGGTTTTAATGAAATAATGATTGTGAATATGAAAGAATAATATTTTACAAATAATCAATACTTTTATTAAAAATTTATTATGCATGATTTGTCATCTCACAATGTTCGTTTTTCGTTCATTTATTACATGCTTTTAACAATTTATTATGAAATTATAGATATGAACATGAACATTCATATTTTACGAACAACTATCATATTCATATGTGAATGTAATATTTTTTGTCAAAATATGATTTGTTCTGTCACCTTTTCATTCATGTAGTGCACTTTTTAATGGATTTTCATTGAAATTATGCTTAAGAATATGGAAATTTATATTTCTAAATTAACTCATTTTTTTTTATTAAAAAAGTAATATTGTTGTGAAAGCATGATTTTTCATGTCATTTTTTCATTTTTCGTTTTAAAAATGTAAATTATGCTTATGAATTTGAAAATTCATATTTTAAGAACAACTATCATATGTATGAAAAAAGTCATATTTTAGTCAAATACGATTTGTCATGTCACCTTTTCGTTCACTTATTGCCTGTTTTAATGGTTTTAAATTATGCTTATGGAAAAGAAAATTAGTATTTTAAGAATGATCATATTTTTATAGAAAAAAAGTAAAATTTGTTATTAAAACATGATTTGTCTGGTCACTTTTTTCATATTTTGTTTTAAAGTATTTCTAATCGTTTTAATAAATTATGCTTATGAATATGAAAATTCATATTTTAAGAATAACAGATTTTTATAAAAAAAATTATATTTTTGTCCAAACATGAATACAAAAATGTATTTTCATGTCACATTTTCGTTCAAGTATTGGACTTTGTTAATGGATTTTAATGAAATTATGCCTCAGAATATGAAAGAAAATTCGTATTTTAAGAATAACTATCATATTTATATGAAAAAGTAAAAAAAAAGTCCCCTGGTGGTCTAGTGGTTTGGATGCGGCGCTTTCACCGCTGTGGCCCGGGTTTGATCCCCGGTCAGGGAACCGATCCCAGCCACTCTTAGTGCCCGTCCCAAGCCCGGATAAATGGGGAGGGTTGCCAAATCAAACATACGGATGATCCGCTATGGCGACCCCTAATGGGAGAAGCCGAAATATTTTTTTTTTTTTTTACTTTATATATGAATATGAATTTTCATATTCAGGAGCATATGTTCACGGAAAACCTTTAAAAAAAAGCCATTACGAAACAAAAAAGTAAATATACAAATCATGTTTGACAAAAATATGAAATTTTCATTAAAAATATGATATTGTGAAAATATGAATTTTCAAATTTATAAGAATCATTTAATTTAAAAACGTTAAAAAGTGCAATATGCAAGCAAAAAACTTACATTAAATACAATGCTCTGAGAAAAATATACCCCTTTTTAAATAAAAATATAAAATTCTAAATTTTTATATTCATCAGAATAATTTCAAGATAAAATGTTAAAAAGTGCAAAATTTAAATGAAAAATGTAAAATGACAAATCAAGTATCTAAAAGTTTAATTTGAAATGATGACCATATTCATTAGCATATTTTGTTAATAAACATAAAAAAGTGCTAATTTTCATCGCAAAAACTGTTATGACAAACAATGGTTTGAAACAAATCTGACTTTCTTTTATAAAAAAAAATTTTTTTTTATTAAAATATTACATTTCATATTCATAACCACAATTTCATAAACAAACGTTAACTTTTTCATAAAAATATGAGTTTTTGTGAAAATATAAATGTTTATATTTCTAAGCATAATTTCATTTAAAAACCATTAAAAAGTGAAAAACGTAAACGAAAAACTTTCAATTAACAAAACATGGCTTGACAAATAATGACGTTTTACATAAATATAAATTCATTTGTAAAATATACATTAGCATATTTTTATGGAAAACCATTAAAAAAAGGCCAATAAGTGAACAAAAAAGGTTTTATTATAACCATGTTTGGCAAAAATAAGATTTTTTTTCAAATGAATATGAAATAAATTGGTAAAATAGGAATTTGTATATCCAAAGGAAATTTTTTATGAAAAACTGTAAAAAATTAAAAAATTAAAAAATTCAGTAAAAAAAACATGACAAATCAAGTTTTTAAAATTTTTAATGAAAAATCTGACTTTTCATATTCAATAGCATCAATTAACTAAAAACCATGAAAAGTGCAAAAAATTAAAAAAAAAAAAAATATATATATATATATATATATATATATATATATATATATATATATATATATATATATATATATATATATATATACAGTGCCCTCCACAATTATTGGCACCCCCTGTTTAAGATGTGGTCGTGGACTTCCAAAAATTCCCCTTTTTTTTAAAACAACATAGAACCCAAATGCAAAAAAAGAGAAAAATCCAACCTTTTATTTAAGTACATTACTTTGGTGGTAAAAAAATCACACATTTAGAAAAAAAAAAAAACTTGAAATCATGTGTGCCACAATTATTGGCACCCCTGATGTTAATACTTTGTACAACCTCCTTTTGCCAACAAGACAGCACTTAATCTCCTCCTATAACATTTCACAAGATTGGAGAACACAGAGAGAGGGATTTTTGACCATTCTTCTTTGCACAATCTTTCTAGATCATCCAGTGTCCTGGGTCCTCTCTTATGCACTCTTCTCTTTAGCTCGTCCCACAGGTTTTCGATTGGGTTGAGGTCTGGGGACTGAGATGGCCATGGGAGGACCTTGAGTTTGTGACTGCTGAACCACTTTTGTGTAGATTTTGCCACATGTTTTGGATCATTATCCTGCTGAAAGACCCAATGACGACCCATCTTCAGCTTTCTGGCAGAGGCCATCAGGTTTTTATTTAAAATATCCTGGTACTTCAAAGCGTTCATAATGCCATGCACCCTAACAAGGTTCCCAGGGCCTTTGGAAGAGAAACAGGCCCACAGCATCACAGATCCTCCACCATACTTCACGGTGGGCATGAGGTGCTTTTCGGCATACTCATCTTTTGTTTTACGCCAGACCCACTTAGTGTTTGTTGCCAAAAAGCTCAATCTTAGTCTCATCTGACTAACGATCCCAGTTGAAGTCCCAGTACTGCTTAGCAAACTCCAGACGTTTACATTTGTGAGTGTTAGTGAGAAAAGGCTTTTTCCTTGCATGCCTCCCAAACAGCTTGTTGGCATGTAGAGAGCGTCTGATGGTTGTTTTGGAGACTCTGTGACCCCAAGATGCCACTCTTTGATGCAATTCTGTGACGGTGAGCTTGGGAAATGTTTTTACTTCTCTTACCATCCTCCTCACTGTGCGTTGTGGCAAGATAAACTTGGGACCTCTTCCAGCCTTGTTTGTCACTGTTCCAGTTGTTTTAAACTTCTTAATGATTCCTCTGACTGTAGATATCGGCAAGTTAAGGCGAGTGGCTATTTTCTTGTAGCCATTGCCTGACTTATGAAGGTCGACACACATCTGCCTTACTTGAATGGTGTGTTCTCTTGTCTTTGCCATGTTGACAAATGGGTAAGAGAATTAGGCCTCTGTGTCACGTCATATTTATACCCCAGGGAAACAGGAAATCATGAATTACTAATTAAAAGTCCCTAGATACCCTGACCAACCTTAGCAACTACAGAAAAATATATAAAAAAAAAAATTAAATTAAATTTTTCAGAGGAATTGTTAGGGGTGCCAATAATTGTGGGACACATGATTTCAAGTTATTTTTTTTTTCTAAATGTATGATTTTTTTTACCACCAAAGTAATGTACTTAAATAAAAGGTTGGATTTTTCTCTTTTTTTGCATTTGGGTTCTATGTTGTTTTAAAAAAAAGGAGAATTTTTAGAAGTCCACGACCACATCTTAAACAGGGGTGCCAATAATTGTGGAGGGCACTGTATATATATATATATATATATATATATATATATATATATATATATATATATATATCAGCAATACATTATGCATTCAAAAACAAAAAGAATCAATTTTGTATTATATATATATATATATATATATATATATATATATATATATATATATATATATATATATATATATATATATATATACACATATATAATTGATTGTTTTTATTAAAATATTACATTTCATATTCATAACAATTATGTCATTAAAAAATCTGTAACTTTTTCATAAAAATATGAGATTGTGAAAATTTGAATTTTCATATTCATAAGCATCATTTAACTAAAATACGTTAAAAGTGCAAAAAATCAATGCAAAACGTGATGACAAAAAAAGAAATCTGACTCTTTTATTTTTAAAAAATTATTGTTTTTATTAAAATATTACATTTTACACACAATCAAAAAAAGTGCAACCAATGAACGAAAAAGGTTTCATGATATATCATGTTTTGCCATAAAAATGACTTTTCTCTTATAAATATGAAATTAATAGGTAAAATGTGAATTTTCATATTCATTGGAATAATTTCATGAAAACTGTAAAAAAAAAAAAAAAATTAATGAAGAACATGATATGACAATTCAAGTTCAAAGGGTTTTGAACACAATCTATCTACATATAGGCAATCCCCCTCTTCCAGGGCCTTATCTAAAAGATCGGGCCTACAAAAGGTCTCTTGTTCAATGTGTTTAATTAACACATTAATACATTGTGCTGTCATATCTTGTGTGTAGAGGTTATGTAAAATAGCTGTTACCTGATGTGAGGTGTACAGTATCAAAGGATGTGACAGCACCTTTTTCTTTTTCTCTTTGATCCTGGACCATCAGACCATCAGCAGCCACTGCACGCAAGCATGAGTGCAACCTTTGTGATATGTTGTCTAAGGATTTGGAAAGATACACTGTAAATTATTTGACTGTAAATTCACAGTAAATTACTGGCAACCAGTTGCATTACTTTCACAGGAAGGTACTGTATGTAACTTCACAGTAAATTACTGTCAAGTTGTTACTGTACTTTCACAGTATGTTACGGTGTCATTTTTACAGTAAAGACTTGTGAAATGACAGCTGCTTACTGTAACCTCACAGTAGTTAGGCCTTCGTATTACTGTGAATTAGCAGTATGCTCCTGTAGTAATATGTGAAATTACAAGTAATGTCTTTTAGATTACTGTGATATAGCAGCATTATTCCATATAATAATTGCATTTAGCTGTTAAGTTACAGTTAATGTAATGCAATTTAGCATTAGTCTGCTGTAGATTTACAGTGTACACTGTAATAGTCCTGGCTATACCAATAACCTAACATTAAAACAATGTTAAATTTAAATAAACACAATTAAAAATTTCCTACGTTTATTACATACATTTATTACATACATACATTTATTTATTATTCAATGACTATCTCAAAAAAGATTTTCCAGAACTGCTTATACTTATACTTTACTTTGAAGTTACTATTAAATTTCACCTTCTTGACCAATTAGGAGTTGCTATAAATTATAAAAATGAATTTTAATTAGCTTAAGTTATTTTAAGTTTATTTTTATAATTAATAGCAACTCCTCACCTGTCAAAAAAGTTTAAGTGAATTGTAATTTCAAGTTGATTCAACTTCATTAAAATGTAATTGCAACAAGGCTTTTTACAGCGTAGTGTTTCTTTATTGAACAAAGAGACAATATAGAACATAGTAAGTAGTAAAGTGCATAACTGCCTAGCTAAACAAAGAACAAAATTTTGGATCACACTAGACTGACATCCATTCAAAATCAATAAGTTTTCTTATTAATGTACAGACTTGCTGGTTGATGAGTCCTTTCTGCTTCTTTGACTTTGTGCCTGTCTCCGGATTAATGCCCAAAAAGCGCCTATAAACAAAAAGGCAGAAAGAAAAACTGTTAGTTTCTTTCAAGTGGGATGAAAAAGTAGCCTTCAGTTGGTCAATGCTTTTGCAGTACAAAGCAAAACTAAAGTTTGCTCAGTTCGAACAAGGTGACATTACTTTGGTCCAGTTAAACCCCAAACATTTAAATAAAAATTTTTTTTTATGGATTTTCTCCTCAATAAAATTTTATCAATTTGCTTGAATTTGCACCACCCAACAGGAATAATGTGCCAATGACATGGATCACAGAGTGCCTCCTAACGTATGCTTCAGTTTTGTCATTTTTACATTCTGACTTTCATAATTTGCAATGTGTCAAGTTGCATCTTTATATGGGATGTAACAGTATCAAAAATTCACGGTACAATAGTATTTCAGTATGATGACCTCGGTATGGTATTTATTGGACAATTTACAGGAAGGAAGACTATTTACATCCTTATATGCTAACAGTTTTTTATAACCTTTCTTACAGCTGTTGCAGTACTACATTGCACAAACAAAACAATGAAGTGAAAAGATATGTTCATATCATTTGGACACTGTTGCCACTACTGCTTTTATACTGCACAAAAAGTTATAAAGTAACATGATGCAGATAAAGTGTATGGATCAGCTTATTGCAGCATGTCAAAACCTTTCCAGGGCCACAAAACACACTTAAGCCCGATTTATAGTCGTGTGTAAGGTCTACGCTGTAGGCTATTTATTTTTTTCATGTTGTCATCTGGACTTCGGTCACAAAATACATTTAAGATGCTAGAGCATCTGTATCTTAAAACAGCTTTACAGGGTGTATAGCTTCTCTAAATGAGATGTAAATGAGCCCTATTGTCACTCCCAGCAGAATCTGTGAATAACTCAAAATGCCCCAGATCCGACTTGTGTCCCTACTTTCCGTGATCGGTCACATATATGTCATATGTATAAAGGATTTAAGTCTGTGGAGCAAAACAAGAGCTTATTGCTTTAGTTAAGTCAGTCTGCCATTTAATTCCAACCGTTCTTTTGTAAATATTTAGTTTGTATGTTACGCTCTTATGAAGTTTATTGGTGCAACACCAAAATTAGTAGTGCTTAAGTTGTAAATTAGTGTCCCTTTACATCGCAACTAGGTTGTAACTTACGCACAGCTGGTCCCAACTGGCCCCAGAGGATTAATGTAGACATTACCTTTGAATGAATTCCAGAGTGCAAGAACCGCTGTCAGCATACTTTAAATTAAAATTATAGTAGCTGGCAAAAGTGGCCGCCAGACCAGTTGTAAAGTCAGGGTGAGGTCCCATGACCACTTGACCCTCCAGCGACAGCATCCATGCCCTCGGCGTCAATGTGTCACCTGAAACAAAACCATATATACTCATAATGCCATACTCTTGAGAAAAGGATAAAAAAATTATTTCAGAGAATTGTTTCTAAACACATAAATTAATTGCTGAAACACGTTACAAAGACTGAACTATGCATTACTGAATTGTGAAGTTACACCGTTAAACAGTTTTTCCACATTTCTGTGTTCAGGATTTTTTTGGGTGGGGCTAAACGGTAACTCTTTGATGCACTGGAGCCATCGAGCATGGCCCCGCCTGTAACATTTGCGATCATCCATTCAGGTTGTAGCAGTATTAGATAGTTGAGAGAGAGACTCTCCAGAGTTTGAGAGCAGAGAGTCCTGCATATTTATCCAAGATTTTGATAACTTATTTTATTAATTTGGCTGTTTTTAATCATTTAAATTTGTCTGTGTGTTTAAGAACACATTTTTCTGGTGTCACAAACTGAGAACATATTTAATAATGGATTTTACATGGACCGTAAACACAAAGAAAACAAAAATCACCTTGGACAATCAAGCAAGGCGTGCTTGGTAGTGTCACAGTCCTTTCAATATCAGTGGCTGTGGCACAAGGCTGCAAATAAATCAATAGAATAATAGTTAAATAAGACGTTAATAATCTGAACCTATGGCAGCACTCAATTAAAATCATCAATTGCCCCCATCGATTTCTCTAAGATTAGGCAGTAAACAATTGGTAAAATTTAGATTGTGATCATGACTTTGGGTTACATATGATATAAGATACTCAGTGTGTACAGTGTACACTCACCAAGCACTTCAGCTGTAACTATCAGGAACACCTCTTCATCATTTTATTCATGCAATTATCAAATCAGCCAATTATGGGGCAGCAGTGCAATGTAAATCATGCACATACAGGTCAGGAACATGTATATAAAGATGGACAAAATAGCAGTTCCTCAAAGTGAAACAAAAACCAAAAAGTTTTGATGATTGTGTGAATAGGGTAAAGTGTAGTGTGTTCAGAAGACTTGAAAGGCAATATACAAGCACAGTGCATTTATCCAAAAATAATAATGCTAATTTGAGAGTGAAAATATACTTACATCAACATCAAGCACAATGGAATCCTTTGGCTCTTTGAAGTAAGCCATCAGAAGAAGTAGAACGATTGCAGTCTTATCTGATGCCTCTGGTTCAAAAGTAGCCAAAACATCTTTCACTCCCTGGTAGTTGACTCCTTGGAAGAACTTCAGGATGGTGTTGTAGTTCTTATCCAGGGCCTTTCGCAACTTCCTAAGGATAGGGACATCCGTTAGAAGAGTGAAGTGTGAAAAAATACCTGTAAACATTGAAGAAGAAACCTTCACTTTTCATGTTGTTCACGTTTATGCATTATGCATTTTATGCACGTTTATGCATTATCTTAATGTTGCGTTACAGTGAGAGGATTGCGCAAGCCTATTGGTCAAGAAACTAGGAAGTACAGATGAAAAGATTCCTTGAGTAACTTCCACATTTGATTATAAAAATCAAAGCCTCATTTAAACCATGTAAAGAACAACTACGGTCCAATTCACAATTTTACATTTCCTTTGGTGTGTAAGTGTGTATTAGTACATGTTAACAATATGCAAAAGGTACAAACCCAAAAGTAAACAATGACGCAAGTTATTGTCTCCAACGTAAATCTCTTTTCTTGGACTACAACAAACACAGATTGTAGGCAACAGTTTACTTCCTGGGACCGTTGAGGTAGTAAAGACCAACATTATCATAATTCCTCCTGCTTTTACTCACAGCCTGTAAGTTAACTCCTGTTAGCATTACATTGTGAGCGAATCTTTCAAACATGGTAAGGAGCGTCACATTTCCGGTCGATGTCAGAGGTATTCAGACCAATCACAACGTACCGGTTAGCTGACCAAACAGATGACACAGCGGTTTTCAGATCGATTAGCTTTGTACAAAATCAGAGCGTTTGAGAGGGGCAGAAATATCTGGAGCTACAAAAATTTATTGTATGTGGAAAATAATGTGTTTTTAACCATAAACCACGCAAACACATTTTTACACATTTTTGTTATTATACCAAATACACAAAAAATGTTGTTTAGCAATGAAATAAGTGCACTTTAGAATTACATAAAGTAAGTAATAGTTACCTCAGGAATAATGTAAAATGTGTATTTTGATAAATGAAACTATTGATGTTATGGAGATTTTAAGTCATTAAGTGTGTACAAGATAGAAAAGGAATAAAGGACCTTTTAGTGAGAAGAGATACGGCCATTCCTCCATAACCACTGCAATGGCTGGTGCAGGCATACTATTAAGATAGCGTCGCTGGATGACGTAGGTCTTCTCCATCAGAGGTTCAGCTCTCTCTGCACCAACTATGCCTTCCTCTGAGTAGATGTCAAGGAGATAACTTTTCATGGCATGTAATGATGCCTCAGTTTCACCAGGAGGAATTCTACAGGACTCCACCTTACACAGCCATACTGATCTACAGGGCCTCTTATCATGCCTTCATCTGCTCCCTCACTTTGTGGCCTTCTCTCTCTGCGTCGTCTTACAAGAGTATTGTTCCTGTTTTTGTATTCCACTCGAGTTTTAATTTGTTGCAAAAGAGAGTAACAACCATCTCCAAGAATGTCTCCATTTTTTGCAACATCTGCAAAACAATTTGCATGGCTTCTTACAATGCTTCGAACAATATTGTGACAAATTGCTCTGGATGGGTTAGAGTCATGTTCCAGCATCTGATCAACCACTGCCTTCACCATATCTTTTCTATCGCTGGGGGATGGTCTTGTTTTATTTGCTAATGCTCTTGCAATTGCTGCTGACATCCTATCCCAGTTAACCTGGAAGTCTGCATGCCATGGTTTGCCAAGTTGTGAAGATGAAGACGAAATAGTATCTTGAGTTCTGACAGGTATGGTGCAAGGAGTGTTCAAGGTGCTGGCTGCAAAAGTTGGAGAGGTAACAGGAAATAGTTCCAACTGAACTATTTCAAGTCCTAAAAATAAAAGACCAGATTATTACATGAAGGGGGAAAGAACCACTATAACAACTATAATTTGCTGGTGAATGCCATATAAAGACCCCAAAGTAAACGATGACGGGAGTTATTGTCTCCAATGTAAATCTCATTTCTTGGACTACAACAAACACACGGATTGTAGGCAACAGTTTACTTCCTGAGATTGGTTATGTAGTAAAGACCGACATTAGCATAATACCTCTCGCTTGGACTCACAGCCTGTAATCTAACTCCTGTCAGTATTGCACTGTAAGCGAATCTTTCAAACATGGTAAGGAGCGTCACGTTTCTAGCTGACTTCAGAGGTATTCAGGCCAATCACAACGTACTGATTAGCAGGGCCATTCAGGGACAAAATCAAAGCGTACCAATGTAGGTTAACTGAGCATATGGTGACACAAACGATTGACGCGTCGTGCAAATGAGCGGTAAAACCCCGGTCACGCAATCCGTTTTGAAGTGGGTGCCCCGCATGCACGAGCGTAAAGCCTAATTAATGGAAACACATTATTCGCTTTGCGTCAGCATAGTGGGTACACTGGTGCAGAGCAGAGCGAGACCTTCAGCCTATGTGCCAGGGCTTAGCCCAGATGGCCCTGGCTAGGGTTGTGCGGATGGACGATATCTGACCGACATCATGATAGTAATGACAGTAATAAATGAAATCTAACACCTGCTGCTCTGTGATGTGACGCGCGTTCAGCTCCGCTGAATTCACACATTCAGTTTTTAGTGTCTGCTCTCTCTAACAAAACTAAATGATTAAATTACAAGAAAAAAATCAAAACAATGGTGGAAGACAGTGCCGCCATGGGCAAGTGATCTAATCGGTGAGAGACAAAAAAATAACGAAAATTATAGTAAAATAACGAAATTATAGCTTTTAAGTAGAAAATAGTATTTATGTAAAGAGATATATTAAAATTTATCCGTTTATCGCGATGGTTTACCCTAAACATCGTCAACTGCCAATTTATGGGACATCCCCCAACCCTAGCCCCAGCCCAATTTAAACCCTGTTATGCACTATTCGTCTAAAATGTTATTCTACTTGATTTCATGCATTCTATGTATTTTATTTGTAACTTCATTTTTATTCTATTTTGTTACTATTCTATTCAGCTTCAGTCAACTCAATTTTTTTATAGGGTAATATCAAAATATAGTTACCTTTAAAGCCATGGAGTAACTTTCGACACTGAATAGGTCGAATGTATTCCTTTATATCTTTCTCTTGTACCAAAGCAAGGTCTTCCTTGTTTTCCACACCAAGTTCTTGCAACCCATTCAGGAGTGAAGTCAGAGTTTCATCAGAGAGACCCGGTAAGAATGACAACACCAATTCCTTCAGCATTACTTCATCCATTTTCTGAAAAGAGTTTGGGCAGACATGCAATCAATAACATTTCTTAATTTTGTATGGTTTTATACAGTATGTTTTAGTTTTATTACTACAACAGGCTCACACTGTCCATGTCGTTTACAAATAAATTATGTTTACACACACTGTACTGGTAATAACACTATATTTATATTGTTTTTTACATATTCATTTTCAAATGTTCAATCGGCTGACAGTTTTGATTCAACTGCAATAAAGAATCACGTAAGGGCAGAATATTCATATATTGAGACTGGAGACTGCTGACATTACCTGAACTTGGAAATTTGTTTAGTACATACATTAAAGGGGTTGGGGTCTAATTGTATTTCATGTATTTTGACTTATTAACACAGTTATAGAATTGGATTCCTCATGGGCAAAGTTTCTAAGAACCATTTGGACATGTGTGACTTAGTATTTCTGTGCCGTATGCACTTTGTTGGGGTTCATACAAGTTTCTGAACGTTTTTTTCGACTGCTGATTCTGTTACATAACAGAATCACTGAAAGTACAGTGAAAGTCCTCATATGAACACTTTACCAGAAATAGCGCACGAACACACCAACCAAGAGCAGACACAAAATCAGTGTCACCAAAAAGGTGTGTTTTTGTATGTAAGGAAAACAAAATTCAACTTTTCAAAGAACCCAGCATTATGGAACAATAGATGTAGTTTGTTTATCTGTCACTGTTTAAAAACATGTTATTATAAAGTACACCCAATAAATTTACAATATCTTGTGTATGCATTTTTACCAAAGCAGCTTGCTCCACTTGTCCTGCCTTTTCCCGCTACCTCTGTCACATTTAGCTTAAACTGCCTCTGGAAAAGAATGGTGGAGAGCAATAAGTGATACATCACACATTTTGTATGATGGAAGAGGATAGTAGTCCAGCAAATCTTCTTGTTTGATGCAAACATAATCCTCTTGGGCTACTCCTAATTTGCAATAGACACCAATGTCACTTAGCTTCACAAAAGTATATTTTTGAGTCACAAACTGCACAGACTTATTAAGAACAATGATAAGATGAATCTTTCCAACATAAAGTTCTACATCATTACTCTCAAGCAAAACATACATCCCCTTTCGGTATACTGTGCCTTTCACTGTCACTTCATTGCAAGCTACTGCAGATTGTGACTCAAAATTTTTACCAGCAACTGATGCCCTGATCCTGTCATTATAATCACTTACATAAAACTCTGTACCCTTTTCAACATGCACAACCAAAGGGAACAGACTGCCTGCACTTAAGTAGGCTTGAAGTAGTTGGTGTCTCTCTGCAAGCGTTTTGCAAAGATTCTTGAAGTTGTGCAATTTCCGGGCACACTGCTTGAAGAAGGTGTGTTTGCTCTCAAAGCGTAATGTCCACAGACGTATAAGAGGGCCAAACTGAAGAATAAGCTGTGGATAATGGCACAAAAGTGATGCTTGGGCTTTAACAGACTGGAAGGGAAAAGCCTTTGACGACTACAGACATATTCTTCAATGAGGACTTTCAGATATGCCACCTGGCCGGTTGTAATAGCTGGTGCACAAACAAGCTCTGCAATCTCTCTCAGCTGCAGTATAAGTTGCCAAACTTCATTTTCAGAAGGATCTTTAATTCTGTCCCACACAAAAAGAGGTAGCAACCTCAGAAAACACCAGTTTTGAACGGCATACCCACTTAAGCGTTCGCTACCTGGAGACAAGTCTGCTGGTTTGCTGTTGGCATCATTTCCTTGATATTTGTACTGGCTTTTACATCTGTTTAATTGTAAGTAGGTAAAGTGCTTCTCCTGAACCAAGTGACCAACAAACAAGGCAAGGTCATAAGACACAATACCCTCAAACAAATCATGCCCCAGACATGGCGGGAGCCCTGGCTGGCAAACATGAAAATAATTGAGCTGGTTAAAAGGAGAGTCTGTCTTAATGCCACAAGCTGAGACAGTATCGCTGGTGGCTAAAACTTCCAAATGACTGTGATAGGATTGTGCAGTTCTTGGAGTCCCACATGTGTATGGTTCATTCATAAAAGTATTTCTGTCAATCTCACAGTAGCGGCAGAAATGGCTGGTTCGACTAAAGTTTTCTACAAAACCTCCAATGCAGTGTGATCCCAGGTTGTCTCCTGAAATGGCAGTCAAAGCTCCTTTTACAATGCCATCATCAGTCAAAATACCTTGCTCCTCTAGAAGCTTGAGATCACTGATCAATGGTTTAAAAGCTTTGTTCATGCCAAAATATTTAAAATCTTTCTCCCTACATAGTAGGACAAGTTGCATATGATCAGTTGTGGATCTATTGTGAGGTAAAATGTCAGTCAGGGTCATGTAAACTGCTAAGATTTTGTGTTTTTTTTTTCCTGAACCAAGTGGGTTCACAACCTCAAATGCATCTTGATACAGAATCACACCAACAGAGGAAGGTTCTGTTTTTAACAATGGATTTCCCTCAAATCCCTCTCCATCTCTCACATCCTGAATGAGATTTTCAGTAGCTGGTTGCAAACGTGTGGCAACATGTTGTTCTCTTACAGACTCGCTTTTGAACAGTGTGGCCAACGTCTCATTGATAGAAATATACTGAGCAAAGCACTCCTTACCATTTTCATCACTGCCCAGAAGAAAAGGCACAGGCTCAACATAGTTGAAATTGTTTTTGAAAAAGCTCTTTCTTTTTTGGTCTGTGCTCAAAATGTCCCTGTTACCCATCTTAAGAAGATCTGCCCTGCTAATTTCATCAATGATGTTGCTTATGGTGGCCTCTTGGATTCCAAGTTCTTTTAGTTTCTGACTTAAAATCATATAGGAATGAGACAGGCCAATTTCATGGGCATTTTGAAAGTCCTCAATGATTGTCTGTATTGTACTGGATGGTAGCAACAACTTGCCTTGTAATTTAAGATACAGAAGGGCAAGGTTTTGTAAATAGAGAGTTTGATCCACAGCAAATTCCCTTTCTGTCTCAGTATCTTCCACAAGGAAAGTATCAGAACATGGCTGACTACACGGACTACTAGGCTTAGTAGGATCAGACACACATAACAAGGCGTGATCTAGATCTCTATGTTTCCTTGAAAAATGCGAGGCTAAAGAGGATGCAACGGTAAAGCTGCAATCACAACCTCTGACTGGGCATTTTATTTCTAAACCTTCTTGTATGTGTGACTTTAAATGTTTAATGAGGGACCTTAAGGTGTCACATGTAAATGTACAAAACTGAGCCACACATTTGAGGGGAGTTTCAAACCGCTTACGACGTTGCACAGATGATCTACGCCCTGTATGCTCTCTATACATATGAGATTTTAAAGCATTTGATTTGCGACATATCCGAGAGCATTCAGGTACACCGCAATGGTACATAAAGTCGGGAGCGTTACTATGCAGTTTTGAGTGTTGAATAAACTCAATAACTGTCTGAGACACATGTTCACACAAACTAAATTTACAGTTGAACATTGTGTTCGATTCAGTTTGAGAAAAAAAAAAATACAGGGCTAACCAGATTTAAAACTGATCTTGTTACTTAGGATATAGATAACAGACTGCCCTAATAACTCAAAGTTAATATATTTGGTTCACACACATGAAAGTTACTAAACTGAACAACCTAAAAGTTAAAAAAACATCTTAAACACATTAGTGAAAATATAAAACTAAGGGACAAGACAACTAGGGTGTCAACACTAAAATGAACGATGTGTGTAACTTAGTTAGAAAGCTCACCACCCCACTACTGCTCATAAATACAAACAAGATTATTAAAAGCCAATAATTATAAACATATAAATTAAATTCAGCTAAAAATCACAGTAGGCTAACGTTCGTGTACTTGCAAACACAAGAGTTTAGCTTAGTGTAACAATGAGAACACTGCCGCGCAGGCGCACATTTGTCAGTGGAATAAAAAAAAAACATTTGGCAGTGGAATTTATCTGAGACAAACGAATTATTATTCTTTCTTTCTTTTTTTTTTTTTTTTTAATATTTAAACATTGACATGCGCACTTCATTTTTCATTTGACGAGACAGATAGCGGCTGCTCTGTACCGCTCTCACACACAGCTAAAGGCACAAGTCTGAAATAAATTTACTTTTGCCCTAATCCACGACACTACAACCTGGTTTCACTGAAACCGGGCATATAACGTTCATTTTTCTAGCTGATAATAACAGCCATAATGTCTAATTTATATACATTCAGGCCACAGAATAACGTTACCTCACAACTTTATTCCCCAGTGGTTAGCTTACCGCTGTGAGATGCTGTGGGAAGAACCTACAGTAAAGAAAGAGAGAACGTTGTAAGCACCAAGAAAAGCTTCAGTTAACAGATAATGTTATTTTTAAATAAGGCTTAAAATCTCACAGTACAGCACACTCAACACGGCACACTCAACACTTAACACTTAACACAGGACACTCAACACTACCAACGTCTGTTCATTTCTTTCTTTTTAAATTCCGCGGTCCTACACGAGTGTGTTAATCACTAACAGCGCAACAACAAAACCTACAACTAACGAAATTTGGCTGATACTTCATGCACTCATCACATATATAAAAAGAAAAAGAAAAAATCAGTCATTTAATTGACAAATTTGGACATTTTAAAACTTACCACTGAATCCGCAGAGATGAGAGAACTCAAAGATAGCGCCAGCGCGGGAGGAAAGTCACAGCCGCTTCCTGTAATTTCGCTGATGGCATTCTTTTTACAATAAAAGTCTCAACACTGTACTATATTGTGAAATATCACAGTTAATGCCTGTGAAATGCTAATAATGTAAGTTACTGTGAAATATTACTGTTACATCTTGTAAAATCCCGGAAATTTTTTACAGTGCAGCTAATACGGGTTATATTACTGTCTGGTTTCCTTAGTCTTTGTGAAATGTAGTTAAATCACTGCAATTAATAGTCTTGCTGAGAAAATTATTGGATGTCTACTGATGCTATCATTGATCTGTTCACTGCCAAAGCAAGGACAGTTCTTAAATAAACTTATTTCTTCTCAGCCGTATCTTAGTCCTGACCATTTTGTAGATTCTCCACATGCTCTTTTTAATTAAATTCAATTAATCCAATTTGTATTTGTTTTTAACAATGTACAAAATATGTAAAAAATACATTAAAATGTACTAAAGTGTTGGGACACCCACTTTTCACCTCGTCGCCTGTTAGCACAAAGAATAGAGTACGCAATCGCATTGGATTCCATTTTCCCTTCAATTGAACTACGAGACCCAAACCTGTCCTGTGCATAAAGCAAGCTCTATGAGGTATGGTTTACATGTGTTGAGTAGAAGTTCTTGAGTGGGCTGCTTTGGAACTCTGACCTCAACCCTACTATACACCTTTAGAATGAATTGGAATGGTGACTGAACCCCAGGCTTCCTCACCCTACATCAATACTTGACATTACTAATGAACTTGATTTAATGAGATGATTTAATGCTTGAATGAGCTACATTTCTGCAAGCATTCTCCAAATCTAGTGGAACATCTTCCCAGAAGAGTGAAGGTTATTATAAATAAGCAAATGGGGACTAACTGTGGAACAGGAGGTTGAAAAAGCACATCTGAATCATATGTGCAGGATATAAATTTGAAATGTATAAATGCAACCCAAATGAGTCAGCCAGTGGCAACGGTGGCAAGAAGACGCGTGTTTGAGTTTATAGTTTATAGTGACGAAGGTTTTGGGCTCATGATGATTTGCATTGACTCATTAATATTATTCTATTAATAGATTGGTGTGCTAAGAGTAACATTCGATTCTTTTCACATAAACTGAGTAGATTAAGCAAAGACTCTTGTGACAAAAACGCTAATAATAATAAATCATAGTGCTTTAAATAGTTAAGTGCATTGAAGACAAATACTTGTACTTTTACTCAGAACGTTTCAAGGGAGCACTTATCTCTATTATAACTCATGTATATCGTTGATATCCACCATTGCTTATCATGGACTGTTTTGTCCTTCATTGGCTTTGATTTGGCATTGAATAAGTTTGCTGTTCTATGTAAAGTTTATTGAGATGCAGCACATTTTGAATTCCTCATTGCCCTGATTTCACTAACATAAAAGTTTCTCAAAAGCGGCTTGGCCTGTGCCGTTACTGTGGAAAAAATGTGGAACACTGCTGTATCTGTCAGAAACCAAATATTTCCGCATTACCCAATACACCTAGTCATCAGAATGAAGTGGCTGAATTTAGTTTTTTAAGGATTTTAGTCCAAGCTCAAATGTTTGTTCAGCAGATTTAGGCCAGAACAGCTTATTGAACAAGTTATGTACCGCAGAAAGACAAATCAATTCCAATTATACTGGTCTCAGCAGCAAATACACAATCCAGAAACCCTCAAATTCCTCTTAAGATTCCTTAAAGATTCCTCTTAATGACCATTTAACATAAATAGACAGGGACGCTTTATATTGTCTATGGATGCATAGACTTTAATGTGCTTTGCTAAAGTTTTTGCTAGTTCAAGCAAACAAATATCATCATCCACTTTGAGTATCAGTCCAAAGTTTGGACACACCTTCTCCCCCATTTTTTTTTCTTTATTCTTTTTTAATAATTTCAACATTGTACATGCATACTAAAAGAACATGGAGTAAACAAAAAGTGTTTTATATTTTCGATTGTCCAAAATAGCTACATTTAGCTTTGATGACAGCTTGGCACACTCATTTCATTCTCTCATCTGATTGAATCGGATTGGATTGATTGGATTGGACTCGACTCGACTCCACTCAGCTTTTATTGTATAGCGCAATGGACATTTTTGTATAGAGCAGCTTTACAGAGTTTGAATGTGCACATAGAATCTATATAAGTTTACAGCTAATGAGCAATCCAGTGGTGACTTTGGCAAGGAAAAAACTCCCTAAGATGTTATGAGGAAGAAACCTTGAAAGGAACCAGACTCAAAAGGGAACACATGCTCATTTAGGTGTCACTAAATGTCCATTCATTACAGTTCCATCATTGTTGAGGTGTACTGTTCAGCGATGGAAATGTTTTAAGGTGCCATATGATCATTATACCACTGTGCTAATAATTTTTCTCTAATTCAAAATGCATTTTTATGGAGAGCTGCATTATCTATATTATAACAGAATTGAGATTCTAGACATTAAGTAGCACAGAAGTGGGTTGGACGGTGTAGAAAAATAGAAACCTAACTGACTTGCTATGTTTCCCAGAAGTGAAACACAAATCAAACCAATATTTGGTGTGACCACACTTTGGCTTTCAGGTTACTTACTTTTGCACTTTGTACACTTCACGAAAGTCAGGGATTCCATAGGATTAAAGTCGGGTGTATGATTAACTAGTTATACCAAGCAGGTGCTATTGTTTATCAATTTCATGTGTGTTGAAACAGTCATTAACTGAAACAGAAACAGGGTTAAAACTGGGTAAGAAATTGACAAACTTTTACACAGTTCTTTTTGTGCAGATTGATACTACAATTTATCAACTGATTTTTTTCATATTAATCTACATTTAGTTCCCCATAATGACAAAGTAAATATCAAATGTACATATGTATTCAGACCCTTTACTTGGTACTTAGTTGAAGTTTTTTTTTCAACTATGAAATCATTGAGTCATTTTGGGTAAAACACATTATTCATTCAAATCCTCGAAGCTGAGTCAGGTTGGATGGAGACTGTCAGTGGTCAGTCACTTTCAGGTTTTTCCAGAGAAGTCAATAGAGTTAAGTTAGGGCTCTGATTGGGCGAATCGAGAACATTCACAGAGTTGTCCCTAAGCCACTCGTGTGCTGTTTTAGCTATGCTCTTATAGTTGTTTGTCATGTAGGAGGGTGAACCTTCTACCCAGTCTGAGGTCCTGAGTACTGTAGAATTTTTTTATAAAGGATATCTATTTACATTGCTCCATTCAGCTTTCCCTCGATCCTGACAAATTGCCAAGTCCCAGCTGCAGAAAAGCACCCCCACAGCAGGCGATGAGCAGCGCCTGATTTCCTTCAGACATAACATTAAAAAGTGAGGCCAAACTGTTCAATCGTGGTTTCATCTTGTTTCACGCAGTCCTTTAGGTGCCTGTTGGCAAACTCCAAGCAGGCTTCCATGGGTTTTGCACGGAGGAAAGGCTTCTGTCTAGCCATTCTGCTATAAAGCCCAGATCAGTGATCCTTGTCCTTCTGGAACTTTATCACATTTCCACACAGGATCTCTGGAGCTCAGTCAGAGTGACCATAAATTTCTTGTTCACCTCCCTTACTAATGCACTTGCTCAGTTTGGCCAGGTGACTAGCTCTTGGAAGAGTCCTGGTTGTGCCACACTTCTTCCATATGAGATTTATGGAGGCCACTGTTTTGGGGAATCTTCAATGCAACTAATGTTTTGTAGTGTTGTAGATGTTTGCTCTGACATTAAGCAATAAAAAAAGATTAAGCATGGACTAAGTAAACTTTGGTTTGTAAGACTTTACTTCATTAATGCCATGTCACACTATCGTACAGGATACATATGGCCGGTCAATTTTGAAACAGATTAATTCAGAGATGTAGAACATCACTGCAAATATACTGATGTGAATATAATGTACTTATTTATTGGGAGTTGTTAGCTCAGTGGGTTACTGATCAGAAGGGCAGGGGTTTAATTCCCGGGATTGCCAAGCTGCCTTCTTGGGGCTCTTTAACACACATGTACTAAACCATTTGTCTCTATATAAAACTGTGTTGTTTTTTCAATTATCTGATATGTGAGTGCATAATGTTTTTAAATTTTAAACAAAACATTAAAACGTGCATTACATGTCTGAAATAAAATACGTTTTTTTTTAATCTTCTCTTTATTTCTACATCTAAAATATCTAAATAAAATGTCTGTGTTTACTTTTATATAATATCTAAAGGAGTGTTGAAGTACATCGATTTTCAATCCAAGGAGTGTGTATAATCGCAGCTGGAGCTCCTTTCTTGACTTGACTGAGGATCCATAACAAGAAAAATCGCACCATGCTGATAGTGTGGTCCTAGAGATTTCCACATTATTTGACCACTCCAAAAGGCCTCAGCATTTTTCCTGTGGCCCTGAAAGTCACAGCAGCTCTTGCCTGAAAGTCTTGGGGTTGGTCACAGGTGTAAGCCAGTCAGCTGTGAGGGGTACATGCATTTCTTCCACTTCAGACGTCATGCTGAAGATAATATATAGTTTTCCCTACTCATCTTAGAGCTAGCTCAGAACAAAACATGAGTGTATATCGTAATAATGATTACCTGGGGTTTTAAGTTAATAGACTGCACAGATATTCAGCTGTCTATTAAACCTTTTAGTGTTGTGAATCAATTGGGAGACTACTCCATTAAAATATAGTATCTTCTGTAATAGGTGATGATGGTGATGATGGCTATTCTTTAAAGCTGTGGCTGCATATATCATATGTTACACCAAATACAAGAAAGCAGCATGTTTACAACAGTGTTTTGAGCAGGGCCAAGAGACTGAACACTCCTTTGGAATGTTAAAAATGTAGTTCAGGTGTTGGAATTGTTCTTGTGATACATTACAGTACAGGCTTAAGCTCTCTGGTACTTCACAACATTGCCACAGACGTCATTTTTCAACTCTCAATGAAGGCGTCATAGCACATTAGAAGGAGAGAAGTTTGCAGTTTCGTGAGCCGTTTGAGGAGACTGAAAAGCAGCTAACTGAAGCAAGGGAGGTACAAGAAAAGCGACCTGCACAACTGGCTATACAAGTAAATGATGCACCAAAGAAAATTAGACATTGTAACCACTAAGTGTATTATTATGTATGTCATAGGCTACATGCACTCAGGGCTATAATGTTTTTCTATTTTGAAGTAGCTGGTAGCACTGTTAAACAAGTTTTGCATCGCCTACACAATCCATCTCCATCTCCTCCCAACTCCAGGAGGACTTTGCACACAACCAGCTTATAAAGCTTACACACTGAGTATGAAGTGATATTTTGTGTTTAATAATTGCACAGTATTGCTTTAGTTTGTTAGTAGTTCATAAAATTGCCCAACATTGGCTAAATATTTTTAGGCAATTTTTAATGTTCTGTTTTTTTGTACCTGGAGTTAAAACTACATTTCCTAAATACTGCCCACACATACGCTAATATTTTAGAGACATTTTAAATATTAAGATTTTTTTTTTTTTAACTGACTCGTGCCACATTTAACATGTAGATTTTCAACCTGAATGTGTTAGCACATCTGTGCTAATTTCTTAAAGTGGAAATTGTGGTGATTACCTTCATCTTGGTTTGAAAAATGTTTGACTTGCACATATTTCATACTTGTTTATTACACACTACTGGGCATTTAAATGTAGAGTTCAGAGCAGATTTCCAATAGTAAAATTAAAAGAAACAGTTCAAAGCCCCAAATGTCAATTAAAAGTTTGACCTTTTTTAGTACATTTCATGCACATTTACCAGACAGCATTTACTTTGTCTTAAGGTTTATTGAGCAAATATGTGGTAGCTAAGGTAGATTTCTACTAAGAGTAGATTCATTTAACAGTGCACAGAAGTAAATACAGTAAATGGCAAACGACTAGACAAAATATGCTGTGACATCATGTTAATCCTCACTTACAGTGGGTACGGAAAGTATTCAGACCCCCTTTAATTTTTCACTCTTTGTTATATTGCAGCCATTTGCTAAATCATTTAAGTTCATTACTTTTCCTCGTTAATGTACACATAGCACCCCATATTGACAGAAAAACACAGAATTGTTGACATTTTTGCAGATTTATTAAAAAAGAAAAACTGAAATATTACATGGTCCTAAGTATTCAGACCCTTTGCTCAGAATTTGTAGAAGCACCCTTTTGATCTAATACAGCCATGAGTCATTTTGGGAAAGATGCAACAAGTTTTTCACACATGGATTTGGGGATCCTCTGCCATTCCTCCTTGCAGATCTTCTCCAGTTCTGTCAGGTTGGTTGGTAAACATTGGTGGACAGCCATTTTTAGGTCTCTCCAGAGATGCTCAATTGAGTTTAAGTCAGGGCTCTGGCTGGGCCTTTCAAGAACAGTCACAGAGTTGTTGTGAAGCCACACCTTTGTTATTTTAGCTGTGTGCTTAGGGTCATTGTCTTGTTGAAAGGTAAACCTTCAGCCCAGTCTGAGGTCCAGAGCACTCTGGAGAAGGTTTTCGCTCAGGATATCGCTGTACTTGGCCGCATTAATTTTTCCCTCGATTGCAACCAGTCGTCCTGTCCCTGCAGCTGAAAAAAACCCCAACAGCATGATGCTGCCACCACCATTCTTCAATGTTGTGACTGTATTGGACGGGTGATGAGCGGTGCCTGGTTTTCTCCACACATACCGTTTTAATTAAGGTTAAAATGTTCTATCTTGGTCTCATCAGACCAGAGATCTTATTTCTCACCATCTTGGAGTCCTTCAGGTGTTTTTTAGCAAACTCCATGCTGGCTTCATGTGTCCTGCACTGAGGAGAGGCTTCAATCAGGCCACTT
>JBCEWE010000908.1:2500-5000 GCA_039877035.1 Silurus lanzhouensis
AGTAATCAGTTATTTCTCACTCCTTTAGGGCAGTAATCAGTTATTTCTCACTCCTTTAGGGCAGTAATCAGTTATTTCTCACTCCTTTAGGGCAGTAATCAGTTATTTCTCTCTCCTTTAGGGCAGCAATCAGTTATTTCTCACTCCTTTAGGGCAGTAATCAGTTATTTCTCTCTCCTTCAGGGCAGTAATCAGTTATTTCTCTCTCCTTTAGGGCAGTAATCAGTTATTTGTCTCTCTCTTTAGGGCAGCAATCAGTTATTTCTCACTCCTTTAGGGCAGTAATCAGTTATTTCTCACTCCTTTAGGGCAGTAATCAGTTATTTCTCTCTCTCTTTAGGGCAGCAATCAGTTATTTCTCTCTCCTTTAGGGCAGTAATCAGTTATTTCTCTCTCTCTTTAGGGCAGCAATCAGTTATTTCTCACTCCTTTAGGGCAGTAATCAGTTATTTCTCACTCCTTTAGGGCAGTAATCAGTTATTTCTCTCTCCTTTAGGGCAGCAATCAGTTATTTCTCACTCCTTTAGGGCAGTAATCAGTTATTTCTCTCTCCTTCAGGGCAGTAATCAGTTATTTCTCTCTCCTTTAGGGCAGTAATCAGTTATTTCTCTCTCCTTTAGGGCAGTAATCAGTTATTTCTCTCTCTCTTTAGGGCAGCAATCAGTTATTTCTCACTCCTTTAGGGCAGTAATCAGTTTTTTCTCTCTCCTTTAGGGCAGTAATCAGTTATTTCTCTCTCCTTTAGGGCAGTAATCAGTTATTTCTCTCTCTCTTTAGGTCAGCAATCAGTTATTTCTCTCTCCTTCAGGGCAGTAATCAGTTATTTCTCTCTCCTTTAGGGCATTGATCAGTTATTTGTATCTCTCTTTAGGGCAGAAATCAGTTATTTCTCTCTCCTTCAGGGCAGTAATCAGTTATTTCTCTCTCTTTAGGGCAGCAATCAGTTATTTCTCTCTCCTTCAGGGCAGTAATCAGTTATTTGTCTCTCTCTTTAGGGCAGCAATCAGTTATTTCTCTCTCCTTCAGGGCAGTAATCAGTTATTTCTCTCTCCTTCAGGGCAGTAATCAGTTATTTCTCTCTCCTTTAGGGCAGTAATCAGTTATTTGTCTCTCTCTTTAGGGCAGCAATCAGTTATTTCTCTCTCCTTCAGGGCAGTAATCAGTTATTTCTCTCTCGTTCAGGGCAGTAATCAGTTATTTCTCTCTCTTTAGGGCAGTAATCAGTTATTTCTGTCTCTCTTTAGGGCAGTAATCAGTTATTTCTCTGTCTCTTTAGGGCAGTAATCAGTTATTTCTCACTCCTTTAGGGCAGTAATCAGTTATTTCTCACTCCTTTAGGGCAGTAATCAGTTATTTCTCTCTCCTTTAGGGCAGGAATCAGTTATTTCTTTCTCTCTTTAGGGCAGCAATCAGTTATTTCTCACTCCTTTAGGGCAGTAATCAGTTATTTCTCTCTCCTATAGGGCAGTAATCAGTTATTTCTCACTCCTTTAGGGCAGTAATCAGTTATTTCTCTCTCCTTTAGGGCAGTAATCAGTTATTTCTCTCTCTCTTTAGGGCAGCAATCAGTTATTTCTCTCTCCTTCAGGGCAGTAATCAGTTATTTCTCTCTCCTATAGGGCAGTAATCAGTTATTTCTCACTCCTTTAGGGCAGTAATCAGTTATTTCTCACTCCTTTAGGGCAGTAATCAGTTATTTCTCACTCCTTTAGGGCAGTAATCAGTTATTTCTCTCTCCTTTAGGGCAGTAATCAGTTATTTCTCTCTCTCTTTAGGGCAGCAATCAGTTATTTCTCACTCCTTTAGGGCAGTAATCAGTTATTTCTCTCTCCTTCAGGGCAGTAATCAGTTATTTCTCTCTCTTTAGGGCAGTAATCAGTTATTTCTCTCTCTCTTTAGGGCAGTAATCAGTTATTTCTCTCTCCTTCAGGGCAGTAATCAGTTATTTCTCTCTCCTTTAGGGCAGTAATCAGTTATTTCTCTCTCCTTTAGGGCAGTAATCAGTTATTTCTCTCTCTCTTTAGGGCAGCAATCAGTTATTTCTCTCTCCTTTAGGGCAGTAATCAGTTATTTCTCTCTCCTTTAGGGCAGTAATCAGTTATTTCTCTCTCTCTTTAGGGCAGCAATCAGTTATTTCTCTCTCCTTCAGGGCAGTAATCAGTTATTTCTCTCTCCTTTAGGGCAGTAATCAGTTATTTGTATCTCTCTTTAGGGCAGCAATCAGTTATTTCTCTCTCCTTCAGGGCAGTAATCAGTTATTTCTCTCTCCTTTAGGGCAGCAATCAGTTATTTCTCTCTCCTTCAGGGCAGTAATCAGTTATTTCTCTCTCCTATAGGGCAGTAATCAGTTATTTCTCACTCCTTTAGGGCAGTAATCAGTTATTTCTCTCTCCTTTAGGGCATTAATCAGTTATTTGTATCTCTCTTTAGGGCAGCAATCAGTTATTTCTCTCTCCTTCAGGGCAGTAATCAGTTATTTCTCTCTCCTTTAGGGCAGCAA